>WEIV01004843.1:92628-156501 GCA_013390005.1 Calyptomena viridis
CTTTATGTAGCTGATAGGGCTGGAACCCAACTCTGAACATCTCACCGGAGATGGCAAGGTAGGTCAAGGAAGTTATGTCCCCAGACAGAAGCCGTAATAGTGCTTCAGAAACACTGACACTGAAGTGCTCATGATAGTACATGTAAAGTCAAATGAAATAGGGAGAAGCTCCTGATGCAGCCATCTTCCTCTGAGAGTTATCTTTAGTTAATCATTGTCTTTAGAGCATGTAGTCGTAAGAATATAGTTAAGGAAAGTGAACCGTTGAGAGTTCTCAGTACCACCCTTTTTAATATCTCTCCTGCATAATGGAATTTCAGACTTTGCATTCTTTTAGTATGCATCTACTGATGGGCAGCCAGCCCTTTCTGGGTTTTGAACTAATGAGTTCAGCTATTTCTAGTATCTACTTCTTGGTTCTGCTGTTGGCAGCTGAAACACCAACCCTAATGAAGGTTGGATGCCAGCTTCAATTTCTGTGCCTCTTTCAGCATTTTAGAGGAATTAAGGACTGAAACTTGCAGAGCTATGGGGTTATAATGGGTGATATTCTCCATCCTGGAAGATCTAAAAGGACAAAACATTTGTGATGCTAAGAAGTGCCTTTGTAAAGTTTTGTTTCCACTGGAGCTCAACTCTGAAGAAGTGATTGCCAAACTGTTTGTAAACTATGTTCAACCATCATGTCTCTTTATAAGATTCTCTCCTAACAGAATAGAGCAGTTCCAGAAGTGGTAATTCTCTTCATATGCCTGCTTTGCTTACAGTAATAATGTCTAATATATATGTGGCTGTGACTGAAGGGAGATGCTGATGGTGGTGTAGACTAGAAAGTGGGGAAAGGGTATCTGGCTTGAGGTAAGCTTAGTTATATGTCTTGCTGTGCATGCTTGCATAATGTGCCTTGTGTACATGCTGAAAGGAATGGTACTTAACTAGGAGACAGTGTTCAGGTTAAAAAGCTGTCTTTGGTAAGACTTAATATCCACTTTTTGCAGTGGGCAGTCTCTGCCATGCATAGAAAGCTTTGTCTTATTGGGAAGAATGGGTGATGAGGGAGAAGATGTGGTTTTTATCTTGCCAGTTTGAGATGTTTAGAAAGCTTATCAACTGACTTGGAAACTCCACTTATAGTAGGTGCCCAGCTATTTAGTAATAATGCTGGGAAAGTAAAGGGCAAAGCACTTGGAGTTCTTGAGAGAGACAGCATGAGAAGGTGCTTAAGAGAAGGGGGCCTGAATGAATTGATGTCAGATGATGATGAATTTTAGGGGGATTTGGATTTGAAAGGAAGCCATTTATACCTGTCAGGCTACTGATGGGAAATCAACAGAATTTGTACTTCATCAAACAGATTCATTTAAAAATGCTTCAGCAAAACTTAGTTGTCAACTGACATGCTTGCAGTTTGTGTATCCCTACAGTACATAGCAAAGACTCTTGAAAATCTTATATCAAGACTCTTCTGCCCTTTGGAACAAGAAATTGTTACGCTGTTCATTACAGCATAGTGAACAGTAATGTTGGCAAACTTGCATTAGTAGAAATGTTGAGACAAATTCAAAACAGACTGCAGGAAGGTTCTAGTGGAATTATTAGGAAGAAACTAAATAAAGCTGGAGTGGAAACTAAATATAGGTGGAAGGGAAAGATGGAGAGAGACTATTTGCAAGATCATATAGTGACAGGACAAGGGGAAATGGATTCAAACTGAAAGTAGGTTTAGATTAGATATTAGGAATAAATTCTTTACTGTGACAATGGTAAAGCACTGGAACAGGTTGCCCAGGAAAGCTGTGGATGCCCCATTCTGGAAGTGTTTAGGACCAGGTTGGATGGGGCTTGGAGCAACGTGGTCTAGGCAGGAGGGTGGGAACTAGAGGATCCTTAAATTCCCTTTCAACTCAAGCCATTCTATAATTCTGTGATTACTGTGGATTACACAGCCAGATCTAATTAGGTAAACCTCCATCTTCTAACACTTCAAGAGCTCCAAACTGATGTCCACACATTTGCCCATTCTTTCTGCAGTACTCTAGGCTCTTGTAAGTGGGGAAGAAGGTTTCCTAGGCTGACTGCATAGCCAGTCCTACTAAAATAGTACAAGGGGGAAAGTAAGGTCAAGGAAGTGTTATTTCATAGACACTTTCTATAAGTGACTGGACTTCCTATGTCTGCACAGAACTCTATAAATCCTGTAACTTACTTTTAGTGGTTTGTACAGTGGAGGGTAAGAATATGTACTTCAATCTCCTCCACGATTCAGGAGAATTGGGGCTAAGAGGGAACAGTCTGTGCCATGGTTTACAGCATTCAGTATGCTAACATTTGTGTAAGCATAGGGATCGCTGTTCCCAGACATCTTGCTTGAGATACCGTCCTTTGTTGGAGCACACACCTGGTATTACTTCAGTCCTGCTTTTCTGAAATCTTCTTTTGAGAAAAACATATCACTTGTACAGTGGAATAGCTGGCTTCTCACCTAGTGACAGAACAAAGTTATCATCCTGCTACCTTTTCTTGGGGATACCCACAGCCTCAATTATCATTGTAACAAACTTAAGTAGGAGTTATGGTTACTCAGAGATTAACTTGACATAAATTACACAGAAGGATGTTTTTAATCTGTTTTTTTTAGTTATGCTGAATAAGCACAAGACTCCTTAAACCTTTAAATATTGTTTAATATTGCTATTAAACAATACAATTTACTAAAGACGAGATTCTACCTTTTATATCAAGGGAGATTTTGCTGTTGTTTTCTTGGAGAGAAGTTGATTGCCTGACCACTCAAATATTTGGATTTTCTGTCTTGTTCAACATGTGTAGTAGCAAAGGTAGAGAAGACATAGTGCAAATAAAACATACCTTCTCTTTGTCAACGTGTTTGACGAATTAATTTTAATCTCATGCCACTTTGGCTGCATGAATAATCTGAGTAGGATTGTGAGCTTTGACAGAAGCGGAAGTAATTTTTTCAAAGGAATTAAGTCAGACTCTACCTGATGACCAGCAAAATTACTAGAAAGGTTTACAAGTTGTGTGTTAGAAATGTGGGACTTAAGCTGAAATTTCTGTTTTGTTTGAGTTTGGTTTCCTTCTCTGTTCAGATGATTAGTATACTGATCTGTGGTACAATTTATGATGTGCTTAAACTTGAAATTTACAAAATTTAAGTTACATTTTATAGAGGTGATACAGGCATGTGGATTAAAATTGTGTGGAAGGCATGATTTTTAAAATCTGAAATGAACTTCTTGTTCTTTGGCACTTTCTTTCCCACAAGTCAACTGTAATTAAGCACTTGCATAAACTTGCACCTCAAAAGCAAAAAGATAAAAATTTAAAAGTTCACTCCCTGACTGCAATGACTTTTTTCCTATGCAAAATAAACTCACAACAACAAAAAGCCCAGAGAGCTGCTCTGAGATGAGGCCCAGTTCTAGGGGTTTCTCCCAAACTCTTAGTGGGCACTTCAAATACTCCATTAGGCAGCTTCCCTAGCTCTAGTAGCTCATCTTCTAAAAGTGGAACACAGCTGCTGCATCATGTTTGGGGGTCAGTTTGTGAAAAAAACCAAAGTATTATTTCCTAGCTAGAAGTTGTCTAACAGATGAAGCACAATACTGAAGTGCTGTCCTTCATTGTAGTGGCTTACATAAAACAAAGATTGAGGGAGGTGCGGGGAAAGGGAAAATCACTGTAGAAAAATGAGTTTTCTAGCCTACAAGAGCAGAAAACTGTCTTGAATTCAAGTCATGCAAATAAATCTAGAGTTTCTGGCTTTGCAGTGAGATCCCATATGATTGCCCAGTCTTCACCATCCTCAAGCACAGGCTGTGTACTTCTAACCCATTCTTATTTGCACAGCTGGGAACCTGGGGTTGAAACATAAGTGGTGCTTTAACTTAGGCTAGGTTCCTCATTTTGCAGGAGGGACTAAAGGGATAAAAGTATTACAATATCTTTCTTGTAAGTACCTTCTGCCTGGGGAAAGTGCTGTGCCCATCTAAAATGGGCACATTTTAGATGTATAAAACTAGAATGCTAGAAAACTCCACACAAGGACTGGAACTTGTTAAGATGCAGGACTTTGAGAAACTTTGTCTTCAAAACATATTCTTAAACAGAAGTAATCCAGATGCCAGTGAAATATGGCATTGTGAGCATTTCCAAAAATGGGTATATTAAAAGAAATCAATCTCTTCTTCCCTTTGCCCCAAAACACGACAGACTTCCCAGGAAGCTCACTTCAAAAGCCTTTTTTTCACCTGATATGTTCTGAGGCTGCATGGACACTGTCAAGACAGAGGCTGGACAGCTTGGTCAGCTGTTGGGAGTTGTGATGACTTTGGCTGGTTGACACCTTTCTGCACATGTGAGACTGCAAGCCCTGACAGTCCTTTATTTGACAGAATTTTTAAGGCTTTCAGATTTTCTTCTTTATATTCCTAGAAGCCAGGCATTTTGTGTCTCTGGCTCAGAAGAGAGTCTTTGACCCCTGTGAGGCCTGCTAGGCTTATAGTTCTGTGGCAGGAAACTTGGCTGAAGTCCAAAACCAATGGTTAAAGTTGAAGTCCTTGTGCCCTCTGGGCAACCTGCCATGGGGCTGAGAGTCTAGCCATCATTAAAAAACTGGGACTCGGCTCCAGCTCTGCCTCCAGAATGGCTGGTTGCATCAATTTGGAGCCTGAAACCAAGACATAAAAGTGTGAAATGATTCTTTCCAATAGCAACAAAAATTTCCAGAAGTTTACAGTCTCCCTTAATGTATAACATAGTATGGTGTTCCTGGGGAATTCTCCCTGGGAAGGACTTGCTCATTTGTACTTAAGTCAGGCCAGGCTGAGTGCTTAGACAAATGAGTGGATTATCTGTGCCATATAATTATTATCAATCACTTTCCCAGGATGTGTTCTGAGGGTCTTCAAACTTGAAATCTGCCAAAACAGGAGTAAGATGCTGCATGTGCTGTTCTCCCTGTCTCAGTTTTGTTAGGCACTACTAATCAGAAGTGAAGCTGCTAAGTAGCAGAGGCACCTATTTTGGACTGTGGTGAACTCTTGTCTTCTAGATTTGTTTCTCAATAGACTTCCACTTTCTCGTGTTCATGTAATTTGTGTCCCATGCTCCCTCTTTTCCCTGAAGCCTTGCTAAAGCATGTTACTGTGATACTACAATGCCTTGGCCATTTCTCGTTACCTCCATCACAAAGGGCTGTGCTGTTCTGTTTGTGCTTATAATGTACCCAGATGGTGAATAGAGTGAGTGACCACCAAGCTCATTTTCACTTGTGGGGTCAGACCTTTCTCTGCTAAATAACACAAGTGTTCCCAGCTGCTGTGCAGCTGCAGGGAGTCTGCTTTCCTTCACAGGCATTAAAAACCCTTTAATCAGTGTTTGTTGTTTGTCAGCAGTGGTGTTGAGGTGTGGAGAAAAAGAACAGATATGCTTTGTTGGCAAAGTTAACTTCATTCTGACCTCTTATCTTTCCGTTTTCTTTTCAAGTCTGAAGAAGCAGAAAGTGGTTTCTGCAAGCACCTGTGTAAGTGTATTTGCTAAAGGAGGAGGTTTGTGTCCTTATACAGATAGAACATTTGACATTAAAAAGATGCTCTGAGAGCTGCATTGAACTGGAAGCTCTCTAGGGCAGGCACTGAAACTGATTGGTGCAGACTCCCTTAGTGTAAACAAATGCTAAACAAATACTGTTGTTTAATACTAGTGTCACTTGTGCTTATTTTAATATTGAGTCTACATTCATGCGTTTTAACTTCAGTTGTAACTTCTTCCTGTAAAATAGATTGTTCCTTCTAGGTTTTTTGTGGGGAGAGGGAGCTTGTGGGGATTTGTATTTGTGGGTTGGGTTCTTTCTGTGGTGGTTTGTTTGCCTGGGTTTTTTTTTCCTTTTAGTTCTACTTTTAGTAGCTCTTTTCTCATGGAGGAAAAGGGTGGAGATAAAGAGTTGATAAGCCATCTCTAGTCCCATTTGCTTTGGATGTAGTTTATTCTGAAACAAATGGGAACACAGATATCAAGAAGAAGCTTTGAGAAATTTCGGAGCTAAGATAATTGCTTTCCTCTTCTTTCTAGATGATGCTTGGAAACCTGCTGGTGCTGCGTATGTTTGCAGGGTTACTTTTTCCCTGAGTTACAGGCCTGCTCACACTGTCTGTGCGTAGAGCACCAAGCACTTCTCTGTGAGTGGTGATTGTTATTTGCAAAGCCTGTTTGTGTGTGTGTCCTGAAGCTGTTAGGACATCAACCTTTGATTTGAGCTTCAAGGGTCATCATAAGACATTTGGTGTTAATACTTGCCTTGCTACTCTTACCCTGAAGGGACCAGAGAGAATCATGTTACTGCCTCAGCTGTCTGGGGATGGTGGGTAGCCAGGCACCAGGGCACCTTGTGCCCATTGCTCACAGCCCTCAGCCTCACTCAGCAGTATCAGCTGCAGTGACCAAGGTGCTTTTCTGGAGCAGAGCTTTGCTCTTAAGAAAGCAGTGCCTGCTTGCTTGAAGTAGGAATAAAGAACTAGGAAGAAGTAATGTACAGATTGTAGTCCTAGCTTTTAAAATTACAGATCCAAGTGGTCTCCCTATGGCAGACACATTTCGGCATTCATCCAGTGTTTTTCTTCACGTAGCTGAGGTTGCTTACAAAGGAGGGCAAGTGTCACACTCTGACAGGCAAAATGCTGGGAGGAGGACTTTCTGTGCTGGACAAAAGGGAATGTACACACAAAACCGCTGGTCTTGATGGTCTGTACTGATCATCACTATCTAGAAATGGGACAAAGAACCACCATTTTACTCACCAAGACGTGGCAGGACTGCTGAGCAAAGACGTGGGCTGTGAGCTACAGTGGAGCACGTGTCCTGCTGTAAGAGGGAGTTTTTGAAGCTCATCAGCTCTCCTGGAGATGTTGCTGGCCTTTCTGGCAGTGGTGTTTGGTTGCGTGAGGAGAACCCTGATCAGACAGGCGTGCTCCTGGATCCTTCTTGAAATTAATGCAGACTTACACAGTTACAATCTACCTGAACAAAACAAGCACCATCTTGTGCAATTACGTAAACCATAAACTTTTTTGGGAAGGCAGGTGTGGCATCTTCAGTGTCTGGAAAGCACCTAACATGCTGTGTGGGCTCCCTACTGTAATCCAAATTATAAATGCTAAAAAGGCTTTGATTTTTTTTTTTTCTGTAATAACATGGTTCTTGGCTTAATTTGGGTGGGCAAGAACTTCATAGACTGCATTGGGGTGCTCTGCATGTTTCCTCAGGCCCTCGTAATTAATCAATGTCAAGCTATTTCTGTCTGGGAGAAGGCACCTGAGGAAAGCTCTTCCACAGCCTTGTTGGCCCTGAGAACAACCCTCGGTTCTTCAGAGATGCCCTTTCTGGAAGAAAGGGTGTTCCTGGTGCACAAGTCCCCTCTATATACTAAGTGTTTTGGTACAGGCTGCAGAAGGCTTAAGTGAGATTTCATGATACAAGATGACTTTAAATAAGTTGGTAATATAGTTTGCTGAGAAGTGGGTGTTCTAGCTTTTTCCTTGCACCTCTGGATAACTCAGATCTGTGGAACTAAGCTTCTCACACAAGGAATTTGTGAGAAGTTTCATGCCAGTAGCTCAAGACCTCAGTTGTGATAAATGGGAGATGCTTATGCTCCTTCTAAACTGGAATGACTTGTGTTCAACTGAATATTTGGTTGTTGCATGTGCACCATGCAATCCTATTGGGCAGCTCTGTTTTTAAACAGAGCTCTGTTTTTCATACAGGCAGCTGAAAAGCCTTGTGAGTCTTTCAGAGAATCTGACATCACACATTGGGACAAAGCTTCATCTTCAGGTTGCTGCATTTTGCTGTATGTTTACAGTCACTGGTGATCTTTGCATTTTGGGGACTATGGAAAGAGATTACTGTAGCCAGAGCAATTCCAAGCTAACTTGCACAGCCCCTGAAAAGAAAAAAATCTGGTCCAGCTTTACAGTGTTTTTATAGTCTAGTCTAGGTCTCTATAAACCACATAAAATTGCCTTCAGGTTTAAATTTTCCAATTTCCCATTTGCAACAGGTGTTGCCAGGTTATAGAAAGTGTTGCAGAAAAGGAACAAAAACATTTTAAAAACACTGTTGGTACAAATTTTGGCGAGTCTGACAGATGAGATTTTTGAAAAAAGTTTGCCCTGCTGAAAGTAAAACCAATGCAAACCTTGCTTACTTTTCCCAGCTGTCATATTTAAATAGGGTTTTTAATAATGCATCAGTCTTCAAAAGTTCAAGCAGTATGAAACTTCTCAATTGTTTTTCATTTAACTGGGGAGAAAAAGGAGTGAAGAATTTTTTTAATGTAAGAAGACCCAAACCAACAACCAAATTTCAGAGATGCATGTTGTCAGAGTGGTTAAAAACCAACCCAAACTGGGCTTCAAGCAATGTTTTTTCAACAGCTTTAACCTCCAAGCATAGAGTAGACAGCTTTGTAGGAAACTGTAACACCAAGGTGATTATGGCAATGACTCACACTTCCCTGTAAGGCATCCAGCTATCAACACACTTGGAGAGCTGTGGCTTTGTGCATTCAGACAGGGTGTCAGTCAGTGCCCACTTGCCAGCCAGCTCTGAACTGCTGCTGCTCATAACTGCTTTGACAGCAAACTGGGATATCAATGTATTAGACAGCAGCCCTGGTGCCCCCAGGCTTGCAAGTGGCTTTAGAAGTGGGAGCTGGAAAGGGGAAGTGCAAAGCAAGTTTAACTTCCCTTTTCTTTAGTTAATCCTCATGGAACTTCTTTGAGGAGTCTCCTGAAATCTTCCTGTGAGCAGGTATTTGGGTAATAGTTAAAGGCCTGACTAACCACTAAGAGGAGTAGCATGGGAAATGGAAAGGGCCTTGTCTTGCTTTGAGACAATTTGGAGAAGTGGAGACCTTGTACAGAAGTCTCCTCTCTTGGATTCAGTATCCCTGGTTTCTCCAATACAGAGTGAGTCCAAATAACTCTTGACCAAGAAGAATGTTAATAATAATACTGATAAAACTGAGTTATACCAACTGATGAGGAACTTCCCAAGCCCTGTCCGCTGGGCCAAATGGAGATGGCGGCCAGCCTCCCCACCCAGAAAAACCATACATGGCCACAGGACAGAGACTTGATGGCCGCTATTCCATGTGGTTTGTCTTTCCCACATGTGGAAAACCTGTCAGGGACAGTTGGAGAGGGGCATGGAAATGGTAGATAGCTGGGATTCGATGCTGGCAGCCCCTTGCGTGGTGCTGCAGTGAGGCTGTGGTGCTGGTACAGGCTGTCAGAGCAGGGGTGTTTGGGCTGTTCAAATTAGGACAAGGAGTGCCATGTTTATACAAAATGGGTTTTGTCCTAATAGAATGCTCAAGAAGAGGTATTCAGAAAGATGACAAATTCGAACTTCTGAAAGGAAATAGGTTTTCATGTAGTGTGCAATTAGATTGTGGCGTGTGTGGAATGCAATTGTCAGCTGCACTGGATGTTGTAATGAAGGAACAAAAGGTGGCTTTGGGAGTGTGCAAGTATTTTCTTGCAGGTGGTATCCATAGATAATATAAGCGATGCTTTAAAAAACAAATAACTGGAGATACAAAGCTGGCCATGTGTGGTTCAGCTACCAAGGCCAATATTGCTCCTTGGTGATAAGTGTCTTGTGTCTCTCACTAAAATTGTCTAGTACCAGATACTGTTTGTGACAGGGCACTGGGCAAGCTGGACTGTTATGACTCAGTATTGCCCTTCCTGTGTGGGTTGTGTTTGGCTTTGCACATCTTAGGTTTTTAGAGGTGAGGCAGACTGAGTAATGTTTCCATTTTATTAAAGAAAATGGAATGGCACAGACCCTTAATTTTTTAAAAAGATGTACGTGTTTCATTTAAAGTTTCCTTCAGGCAAAGTCAGCTTTGGTAGGGAGCTTAAAATGCGTTATAGACTATAATGTTATTGTCATTTGGGAAACCAAACAAAACCACTATTTTTTTTCTCCCTCCTTTTTTCACTTCCTTCAGTTTTTAATAAGCGACCGTGACAGAGACCCTCAGTGTAACCTGCATTGCTCCAGGTCCCAGTCCAAACCCCTCTGTGCCTCTGACGGCAGAACATACGAGTCAATGTGCGACTACCAGAGAGCCAAATGCCGTGAGTCAAGTCTGAGCGTGACACATCGTGGCCGGTGTAAAGGTAGGTGGATTTCAGATGCCTCTGAGAGGAGGATTGGGAGCCCTACCTTGTAAGAATCTGAATTCTTAGACCCTTGATTTTAGTACCATGCTCTGAGTAATCTGATTTGAAATTGTACATTCATGTGAGTGTGAGTATCTGAGTGAGTTTAGTGGAATAACACTGACTGAATTATCAATGAAAGAAGGCAAAGGAGCCACAGACTGAAAAAGGGCTGAAATATGTCTGCAGACAGAAGCAACTGGCTGAATGGAAGTGCAAAATCAAATCCTGAAGGCAGACTTCTTGCTTGCTACCTGTGCTAATGAGGAACTGAGATACCTTCAACTGATAGGAATGTGAAGTGGGGAAGAACAAGTGATGCACATTAGATGCTAATCCTTTTTCAGACATACAGCCTTTCTGTGCTGAGCTAGTGAAGACGACAGTGCATGCAAGGCTTTACATGGCTTTTTTTGCTTGTTTGCTGTTATACATCGATTTAGAAGTGCAAATACTGTCAACTCTTCAGCATAGTCTAAAGATAAAGTTGAAACTTTTTAAAGGAATACTGGTGTCTTGTCACATGAATGGTTTGCTTCTGCAGTGAAGTGAAAAATCAAGTGGAGTTATTTTCTGAGAGCACAGTTGACTCAGAGGGCAGATGGCACAGATGTATTTAGGAACTGGTTAAAGTGACAGGAGAAACTCATTAAAGTCCTTGGAAAAGGATAAATAGGCATACATTTAAGCCTGGCTTTTGTTTATGAAGGTGTTTTTACTGTTATAAAAATGTATCTTTCCTTGAACTACTTGATCTAAGATGGAAATCCCTTTTCAATGTATTGACAGACTTTATAGCTTAGGCGTATTATGAGCATGACCTCAAATATTGCTCTCGTTTAAACAGCTTCTCATTGCAAAAGAGCTTACTTGTATGTTTGGTGGGCCTTTTTTCACCACTGCTGGGTTGGTTTATGGCACCTTCTCACAGAGTGTAGATAAAGGCCTTTGGATTAGGCTGCCTTCTGAGTACTGGAAACTCAGAAGCTTTCTTCCCAGGGCACAAGAAGCAGTTGGACTGTTCTTGCAAGTGATGCCTTTTTGAGTATCACAGTAAGAAGCTGTTCAGTGAGAATCCTGTTTTTACATTCATCCCTCCAGCAGAATGGCTTAAATAAACAACTTAGTGGCTGATATTAGCATATAAACTAGCACTGCTCAATTGCATAAGAAATCTGAAATGTGGTACATCCATATGCTAAGGGAAGGTATCACCAACAGAGTTCGAGCACCTGCTGTACTAGGGCACCAGATTTACCCTGGGCAATCTGTATTCCTCCTGCATGACAGATCCTCTATAGGAAAGCTCCCATAGAACTGTGAGGGATCCCGTGGGCCATTAAGCTCAGTCACATAGAGTTGTGATAGATATCCAATAATTTATTGCTTATGAAATGAGCAATTATAACTTATGCTTCCCTCTCTGAAGGGGGAAAAACAACAGGTAACTGGAATAAATAAAAAAAAGTATATTGTGGAGAGCAAGGAATAGTTCTGCACCCCAGATTACCATAGGCTTCCAGTGTCATATGCCAATGACTTGAACTATGCTTGTGCCAAGGAAAACAGAATGGTTTCCACAGTAAGAACAGAACCTTTTTGATTCAGCTCGACATTCTGCTCTCTCTCAAGAAACTAAGGACCTTTAAAGATGAAGTCTTGCCAGTCCTTTGGGAACTATAACTCTTATTCAGCTCTTGTTCCTTGCTAGATTCCTCATGTGCTTTTGAATGAAATTCCTTCAGTGCTAAATTATCTGAACTCCCTCCAAACCCTTGCTCACACATCACAAAGGGTTAAAAGTCAGGAGTAGTTTAAAATGACAAATGAAGACCCGTTGATGAGATTCTAGAGAATATTCCAGATGGTGTAACTATGCACAAAATATGCATAAAATAGACAGTCAAGCAATCCTACCTGGATCTTTTGTCAGGAGGCATCATAAAATCTGATGTTAAATAAGAACTATACCTCAGAGCTTTGCTGGGATGAACGACAAATACTTGTTAATCTTGACAGCTTGTCAAGGCTCATTTATGCAGTGGTTGTTATATTGGTAGCTGTGGCTTAGAACACATTTAAGTTCTGTATTAACTGGTTGGTTTCTAGGAACCTGTTTTACTTAATTACAAAATAAAACAGTGTAGGAGTGTTCTAAAAACTTCCCTTTAGATTTATAATGGTTGATTTTGAAAGTTCACTGGTACAGAGCTTGTTTTAGGTCACAAATCACTGTGTAGAGTGAACCTATCTGTAAGTTACTGGTGGAAATTGTAATGGGGTCTTCAGCCTTTCTCCTGGGACACAGGAGATGAATGCAACTTTTCGCTAATGGGCTGGAAACATGGGTCTCTTCCTGACTGACAAGTTGTTTGAAGATAATTTTTCTCCTCTACCTACTATTTTGAATGGACAGGAGATATTTTGAAATTACATTTAATCCACTTACTAGATTCATGTATTTTGTCTTTGAACTTACTTTATTCTTCCTTGACTACAAGTAAGTGTGTCCCTCCTTGGCAGTTAGTCAGTAAAATCTAAAATTCACTTTCAATAACTTGGGAAACTTAAGAATGTTTTTACACATGCTCCAAATAAATTTGGGAACTTTGGAATAGAAATGGTATGTGGGTATCAAAGAAGGAGCAAAGGAAGACAAGAAGGTGATCAGCAGCAGTCCACATGGATGGAGAAGTCATGCTTAACCAACCAGATTGGCTTCTATGGTTGGGCAAGAGGCTGGATACGTGAGGGTAGAGTAGTAGATGTTGTCTACCTGGACTTCAGCAAGGCTTTTAGCACTGTTTCCCATATTATCATCACAGATGAGCTCAGGACATGTGGACAGGATGCATGGACAGTGAGGTGGTTTGAGAACTGCCTGAACAGCAGATCCTAGAGGGTTATCATCAGTGGCAGAGTCTGATTGGAAGCCTGTCATTAGCTGTGTCCTGCAAGGATCAATACTGTACCCAGTATTGTTTAACTTACTCATCAATGACTTGGTTGAAGGGACAGAGAGCCTCCTCAGCAAGTTCACTGATGACACAAAGCTGGGAGAAGTGGCCCCAGGATGCTGTGCACCTCTTCAGAAACATCTCAACTTGTTGGAGGGATGGGAAGAGTGGAACCTTTTGAAATTCAGCAACGTATAGAGTCCTGCATCTGGGGAAGAATAACCCCATGGACCAATACAGGCTGGATCTGACCTGGTGGGGAGCAGCCCTACAGAGAAGGATCTGGGGGTCTTGGTGGACAACAAGCTGTCCATGAGCCAACACTGTGTCCTTGTGGCTGAGAAGGCCAATGGTATCCTTGGATGCATTAGGAAGAGCATTGCCAGCAGGTCAAGGGAGGTGATCCCACCCCTCTGCTCAGCTGTGGTGAGGTCACATCTCTAGTGCTGTGTCCATTTCTAGACTCTCCAGTTTAAGAAAGCTGTGGAGCTTCTGGAGTGAGTCTAGCAGAGGGTTACAAAGATGATTAGGAGACTGAAGCAACTCTCTTGTGAGAAAAACAGGCCCAGCTTGCTCAGCCTGTCCTGGAGAAGATATGAGTGAAAGGGGATCTTATCAATGTATATAAGTACCTGAAAGCAGGGTGTCAGGAGGATGGAGCCAGGCACTTCTTGGTGCCAGGCAGTAGGACAAGAGGCAGTGGGCAGAAACTGGAGCACAGGAAGTTCCACTTGAACATGAGGAAGAACTTTTTTACTGTGAAGGTAACTGAACACTGGAACAGTTGCCCAGAGGGGAGGTAGAGTGTAGAGTGCTCCAAGGGACCCTGCTTGAGTAGGGAGGTTGGACCAGATGACCTCCAGTGATCCCTTCCAACCTGAACCCTTCTGTGTATGTGAAAGGTGGAGATTGTAGCTGTAGGACTTGTCACGAAGTGGAAAACAGTGGGGAGAGTGAAGAGTGATTGATATCCTGTAGAACAGATGGGCATGTTTTTGTAGTTTGCTCAGGTTCCATTTTTGCCCGTTTTATGCAAAGGACACACAACTGGCTGGAGTAAATGGGTATGAGTCTGCAGACATCAGTGTAGCTGGACTGCTTCATGACTGGTGGGGACCTGGCCTGCATGTGAGAAAGTTACTTAATGGAACAGGTAATACCTAAAAAGCTGCTTGGATCAATTTTTGCCCTTTGAGCTTTTGATACAAAGATAGTAGAATTAAAATTAAATAGAAAGATTAAATAGATAAATTTCTGTGATTGCATTGTATTGATTTGCTGCTAGTGTTCTGTGAATGCCTGGAGATGTTTTACTATGTTTTATTAGGATAGCTTGGGTCTTTATACCATGATATTGTGTAATGTCAATACTGCTTCTGCCTGTTGAAGAAAAGATGCTTGAATCCTTGGGACCTATTCAGGAGTGCACTCTGTGTATTAGGAGGGACACAGTGGTCTCATTTGCATACACCGTTCATGGATAAGATCAACCATGGTAACTAGCCAACTTCATTACAAAATCCAAAATTATGTGCACCTGTGTTCTGTGGACTAGGCCAGGAATATCAAAAACATCACTTGTAGTTAACAGTCTCGTAGTTGCTAGCTGCCAGCTTGAGAATTAATTTTCTATAAAAAGCAGCTTCCTGAGCTACAGTAAATCTGCCCCAAGTTTGAAGATGTTTAAAGTAAAACTAAGCAGCTTACTTAAAGTCATCCTGTTTTGGTTTTTACCTAGTGCAACAGAGGGAAGAATGTCCAATTTAGTCTGTCTGGACCATGAAACTAGAATGCATTAATGCCAACTCTGTTTTATAACCATGGTGTTTGATATTCCAGAGAACATTTTTAAAAAGAGGGAAGAAGTGCTGAAACACTTCAGTAAGCAATCAAAATACAAAATAAGGTATATGAGCCTACAATCATAAGATCAGGCTTTTGTAAAATAATCTATTTGGCACCTACTTTTTAACACTTGGCTCTTATGTAATATTTTACATTTTCTAGTTAACAAAGCAAGTTGACCTAAGAACCCAGACTGCCTTTCTAATTCAGTGCTGGTAGTAGTGATTCTGTTGAAGTTCATGTGATCTGTGAAGCAGAATATGTGATCTTGAGGGATCTGGTGAAATGTTTTGTTAAGCAATATGATTTCCATACCTGATAAAATGGGAGTTCAATCTTGGTTACTCTGTGGTACTGCTGAACAATTAGATTTTGCAGTTTCTGCACCAAAAGTCTTTAGTCAGTAGATTCATGGGAAAAAGAAGGTGCTAGTCCCTGTATCAGACTGCTGTGGAAACAAATGTTCACTGTCTTCTTTCTAGACTGAGCAGCAGTACTGTTAGACCTCACGTTTTTAAATGTAAACACTGAGTTGATCTGCACCTCTGCAGGGGCAGAACTCTCTTCTTTGACCCATCAGTCATCAGTGTTAGACTTACCTTGGTATAACAGTGAGCTGGACCTGGAAGAGGTTAAGGTCATGGTGCACACTGCCACCATCTGAAGTAAGAGCTGAGATCTTAACCCCTTCCAACTCTGCTTGCAGAACAATGTTTTTTCTTGGCATCAAAGTGAGCAACTGACGTGAGAAAGTTATAATGTACACTTGGCTGTAAGCACTGGGACTAGAGGTAGAAGCTGAGTTTCAGGAAAGCACAGGAAATGGCTTATCTACCTTATCTGAATCACACAAAAGTGGAAGTTCAGATGGGTGACTGGCTATTTTATCATCTTACTGGGAGAGTTACTCAGAAGAATTTTTGATAAGGCCATTCCTCCTTCCATATTACTCACTTCCGGGCCTGAATTACTTGGTTTATACTTGGCCATCCAGATTTAGGCTGTTGATGCTAACATGAACATAACTCCCTGCATGGACATGGTGCTGTAGCACCTGTTGAAAGCAGCATCCAGAGGCCTTAGGTGACCATAAAAACTATTGACTAGGAAATTAAGCAGCTTTTCATTGACTAGTTTGTAGCTTGATTTTTCTAGGTTCATATTTGTCTTTGGTGTTATGAGTGTTCCCTCCATATCTGCCTTTTGAATGTGCAGGTAATGGTCCTTTATGCTTTATATTTATGTATTTGGGTTTTTGTCCCTCAGTTATGTGGTGCATGTGGTAACTTTTGGAGAGGCCAAATGGTGTTTGCAATGTAAGTGGGTTTTGCTTTTCTCTTCATAGATGCTGGCCAAAGCAAGTGTCGATTAGAGAGAGCTCAAGCACTGGAACAGGCAAAGAAGCCCCAGGAAGCAGTCTTCATCCCAGAATGCAATGAGGATGGATCATTTACACAGGTAAAATTTGTTTGCTTTCTTCAGCCAGGCTTCAAGTGTCTGTGGGAGATTCAATGTTAAGGCACAGGCCAAGTGATGATAGGAGCAGGGGTGCACACTCTGACTCAGTTATTCAGGTGAAAATGTTGAAAGCCAGGGATGACTTTAACAAAATGGAAGCTTTGATTCAGTCACAATACTTTAAAAGACAGGTACCTGTGCAGTAGTGTCCAACTCCAATGTAGTACAGAAACAAATGACAGTAACTTTCATCATTGTGTAGAAACAAAAACAGTTGCAAGGAGGGTCAGTTTTTCTGTGAATAGGAGCTGTAAAGAGAGCTGTGGCTTACACAGAACAGGGTGAGCCCAGCTGATTATGATGTTACCTGTACTTCATTTATCCCAGCAAAAAAGTAATTATTCAGTCCTTTCCTACTGAAGGGCACTTACTGTATTCTGCCCTTTTGTAATTTGGAGGTCTGGCAGAGAGGTGATGAGACTGCTTTGTTTGGGTTTTTGGTTCCTTACTGTTCACTTGCTGAAGTTCATGAAAGCAGGGTAGAAATGAAGAATGGTGCTTGGTTCTGTTACCACTGGCATGAGTAGTATCCCAGTGCTAACTGAACTAGCTGTGAAAAATGGCTCATGCAGAGTGTTCTGACAGGTGGGTGGAGTATGGTATCTGCTCAGTTTTGCACATATCTCAAAAACCAAAATCCCTGTGACCTCTACTTTGTGAATTTAGGGAAATTACAGAACTTTTTTTGCCTTAGCTTTCATATATCTAGCACTGCTCTAGACATCTGGTTCCTCAGAGAAATTTTAGGATACAGTGGTTATTGTTTGCTGAGTCTTTTGAAGGTAAAAGAAATTCCAAAATAGAATCAATATTAGCTTAGAAAAGATGAGAAGGGCAAAGAGCTTTGGGTTTGGTTCAAACACTTTGTGATGCCTGGGGCAATAGGAGAGAAAAGATTTTTTTTTTGTGATAACTCACCAGAAATTTTTATTCCCCTCCTCAGCCTTACCCTCCCATTATCTGGTGTGTGGGAGCATTTTTGCTTTGTTTTGGTTTTTTAGTGGTGAGGTGGGAAAAGTTTTATCCATTCTGCCAACTTTGCATGCTACTTTGGAGCAGCATCATATTTGTGTACGGTGTGGACCATCATGGGAAGGTGGGGGTAAGAAAAACTGGCTGCAGTTTCTTTTAGTTTAACTACGCTTTCAGTTGTTGAAATTTGATTTTGTGTAGAGCTGCTCAGGTTGTATTGGCACTGGAGGGGAATACTTATAAAACCTAGCATTGCAGGCCAATGAAGTGTTCCATGTTAAACTTCATAGCTCAAGAAAAAAGAGGGAAGGAAAGCTGACTTTGAAATGTCTCCTGTCCATCAGCGTCTTGGAGAGTAAAGTAGGGGAGTGCAGGTGAAATTTTTATCCTAATAATCTGGACTAATCATCATCATGGCTCAGCTTTGCGGACGAAGATATGGGAAGGGCTCTACCCACTTGCTACAAGCATGCTGATGGCTAAAATGGCCGATGTGGGATAGACAAGTCCAGGTATGAAAGGCACAGCTAAAAGTCTCCTTAGGTGGTATTGACGAGGCGTGATTCTTTCTGTGTTGTCTTTTCTCCTCGAGAATAATTCTACGTGAGTTTTCAAAGGAGGCAGCAGCATTGTAGATGGTGTGTCTCCATGTCTCCCGATTTGAGGCCAGAGTGGACCACTGACGGTGGTCAACGTGGCCAAGACTGAGATGTTGTTTCAGGGAGTCCTTGTATCTCCTTTTGGGGGCTCCTCTATTGTGGCAGCCTGTGTTGAGTTCACCATAAAACACAATCTGGACTAATTAGCTGGACTAATAGAGTAGTTGATAAAGCTCTTTCAGACAGGTTTATTTTGGAGGTTGGTACCAGTGTCTGGATTGTAGAGCTGTTGCTGAACTTGTTTCCTGCACATTCTTTGGCCAGTGTTGGTTGTCAGTTAAGGGGCAGCATGAAACTGCTTACAAAAATTGTGCGTTTTCAGCTGGCTTTCAAGCAATATTTCACATTCTTCTTCCGTTCAGTTCTATCTGTGAACACTAAAGTGCTTTTGTTTTACGTGGCCTTTGATCTCTTTGTAGCTGAAATTAACTGAAATTTGTCATTCCTTGGAATGTAAAAATACCCTGTGTTGCACACCTCATGAACCAGTTCCATTAGTTATATTGCAATATTTAAGGTCATTGTCCTTGCATAAGATTTAAATGAAAAATAATGTCGAGGAAAGCTAAGTAGTTTCAACCTGCATTTGAGACAAATATTTCCTTTACCTTTTGGTCCAAATTAATTAAACTTTGATTTTTAAAAGGATATATAAAAATAGATTTTGGTGAACAATCTCAACAGCTTTACTTCCAGCAAGTCATGAATAATTTCATTTGGTGGAGGTGGTTTGGATACTGAGTCTCTTGTGCAGAGAATTGATGATCCCAGGTTCTGCTCTGCAGGAAGGCTGTGTTCTTGAAGTTCCTGAGGCCTTGCTACAGTCAGTTCTGGACTGCTGTTAGCTTATTTTGTGAACTACCCAGTGGTGTTCCATCCAGACTCTAAAATCTCTGCTGGGAAGTCCCTAACAGAACAGTGTCTCTCAACTAAGTTTCTAGGAGAAATACCCATCATGCTCTTCAACATGGCATCCCCATCCCAACAAGGGTATAAGCAGAGGCACATGCCTCAGGGTGTATCCTGTATATGGAGTTGGCTAGGGAAACTTTCAACAACTTTTGTATAACCCCCCTTTTGTATAACTGTTATTAAAAAAGTTTTGTGTAAAAGAAAAATTTTGATCAGAGCGGAAACAAAGATGCATGTCTATATTTAGAATATCACGTCTAAATTGTTACAGCATTCGCTCAAGTTGTGTTTTACTGAACCTACTGAATACAATAGGTGTTCAGGTCCACGTCATTGTCCTTGCTATCCGAGTTCAAAAGATCTGAATTTTTATCTAATTAATGAATTGTTGGAAATCCTTGAAATTTTTGCAGGAATGAAAAACATGAGCAGTGCAGATGTGGGAGCATTTGTTAGTGGTAACTATGTTCAGAGAACCTGCTTGGCCTTTACCAGACTGAATTGTTGCTTATGTAGTTTGTCATTGTTCTCTTGATTAGAAACTGAATTGCAATCACTATGGGTAAACACTGAAAGCAGCACTAAGTGAGGATGTTCTTCTGAAAGCAGCTCAAGTCTGCCCTTTCTAGCTCCTGGAGTTATATGCAGTTGAAAACTGAATTTGGGACTGGATCCACTGCAAACTGGATAGGGCTGTAAGGTGATGATGAGAACATAGCTACCCTGCTGTCCTGTGAGAGGCAGCACATGATGCATGGGGCAGCAGCTGCAGGGGGAAGACCATGCTCACCTTGCCTTCTCCTGCTTTCCTACAGGGCAGCTGTCTCTGAGACCCAACAGTTAGATGTGGTAGCCAGGGTGAAAGGGAGGAGGGACTGAAGGCAAAGACCTGCCATAGGGAAATGTGTCTTAAACATTTCTATAATCTGTCATTTTTTCATTGTCTGAAATCTAGACTGAGAGGAGTGATGTCATCAATTCTATTACTTGGCTGGCCAGTTTTTCAGTTTTCCTATGCATGAGTTATAAAGTGTTTTGTGTACTGCATCAAGAGGAGCAGGCACTTGTCTATTCACTTTATTGTAATAACTCCCATCTATGTACCATGTGTGCTGCTTTTCTTATTGTTTGTGTATTGCAAAGATCTTATCAAATACCTTTTTAGTGCTGCTTACACATCTAAAAATGTGACATGGATTTGCAGCATGAAGAGATGATGACATTGTAGATGTGGTGAGATGACTGTAAATGGCAGAAGACCTGATTAGTTACCTACTGGAATTTATATTTCTTTGTATTTCAGTCGGTGTGGGGAATATTCTTAGAACAAAAGCTCTCTGCAACTAGCCCACAGTAATATAAGCAGGCAGATAAAATTTGTTATTCACAACATAAGAATATTTGTTAGATATGAGTAATTGTATGAAACTGAGGTCATGTACTGTTGTGCAGAATTAAACATGACTAAAACCAGTTTCTGTTCTCAAGACTTTTGCCTTTTTGCTGTTATGCTGTATTTTGCATAAATGCCATTCCCCTTCCATGCTGCACTTAACCTGCTGTGATCTGTTCTTCATAAACAACAGGCTCTAGTGGGTAATCTGCACACTTTCTTTTGCTGCCTAGTGCCATTGGGCTTGTTGCCATGGGCTGAGAGAGACTTGCATTCTTCATAGTTTTCCCCCAAGCAGTTGCTGAGGTTTTAAATGGGATCTGTTTCAGACAGATTAATATGTACATGAATAATGTTAATCCTGCCTCGGGGGTGTAGTTTTGTGGGACTTTGTGGTATGTCTTGCTATTTGCTGCCACCTTCCACTGTCTAGCTGTGGTTTCTTTTCCTCACAAGTCTGCATACAAGTGGCTGAGAGCAAGTCTCCTTGGAGAGTTTCTTTGAGTTTGGTTTTCCAAACTTTGGGGTTTCCAAAATGCAGCTGCTGGTGCAGTTAGGATGCAGCACTGAGGTTTCTCTTAAAACAAGTGCATTAGTCAAACCCATCCTCTTATGACAGGATCATTGAGCTTGACTATCAGAG
Organism: Calyptomena viridis; assembly: GCA_013390005.1. Classification (NCBI taxonomy): domain Eukaryota; kingdom Metazoa; phylum Chordata; class Aves; order Passeriformes; family Eurylaimidae; genus Calyptomena; species Calyptomena viridis. The sequence continues at coordinate 113,781 of WEIV01004843.1, forward strand.
CAGTTCTCCATTATCAGATAGCTTTGAGAGCACTCCCAGATCTGGTAATATAAGTTGGTTTGGAAAGAGTGGTATATGCTATGGTCCATAGCAATAGCTTCATTCTGCACTATGCTAATGCATGTACGAATTTGGTTCTTTCTGAGTTCTACAAAAAGCCCTTTCTAAACATGTGGGGGGAACCCTTTTAGCCTTCAGTGCAACTTCGTGATCCAAATCTGTTCCTCTGAATTGTCTAATGTAGCATGAGGCTGGGCAGAATGACAAACTCATTTCTTAAAGCAGCAAGGCCCTGTGTAGACATGTCCCACATTCCCAGATGCTGTCTGTTATTCCATTATTCAGTGCTCATATTGTAGTAATACTACGCACTCAAGGGCTAAACCTCTCCTTTCAGAAGGTAAGAACACAGACTATCTTGCTAAATTAAAGAAGCTCTTCATAACATATCTGGGCTTTAATTGCTAGATGGCTCTGGCTTTTTTATGAAGACATCCCTTCTATAAAAACTGTAGCTCCTTGTGAGTAGTGCTCTGCAGGTTTGTCTGGTACTTAAACACTCGCTTTCTTCCTGCAGCTTTTATTAGGTTTCTCATTTTATGTTGTGCTAAAGACAATCCATGAATGGGTAAGGAGGTAACAACTTTGGTTATATCTGGCATTTCTTCAAAGTAGTATCAGTTGAGAGAGCAAAGGAACAGAATCTTAGTGGGAGTGGACATACTTAAGAAAAGTGACAATATAAAATCATTCTTAACTTCCAAGTGTCCCATTCTACATCAGAAGCAGAAAGTCTCTCTTGAGGACACTTCTGAACTAAAAATAGTGTCAGTGTGTGTGATGGGAATGCCATTGACCATGGCTAAGATTCTTCTACTTCAAATCACTTCTTTCCTAGGATATATGAACAGTGTAAGTTCTATGGAGCAAGCATTTCTTGAGGGAGTCTTGCAAAGACTTGAGGGAGGTGAGTGCTGCGTAAAGCCTTGGTGGGAATATTTGCACAGCACCGTTTGTAAAGAATTAAATATAAGCAGAGAAGAGAAAGACAAAGAAAATAAAGGAAAGGAAAGGCTTGATTGAAGAATTGCTGCATGACACTGCCTTCTGCTCCCTGGGTTTATACTAGATTACCTGCTGGCTTGGAGCTATTTATTTAGCTGTTTTTACAGTGTTTATGAGGAGCACCTGGGTGCAGCCAGAACTAGGAGCCTTGCCTTGTGCTTTGAGTGTGGGCAGTAGCTCTGCTGCCTGCCCTTGCCCTCAGCAGTGCCATTAAAAAGGTGTATGTGTTTTTTTCTTCTCTCATAGAAGTATTGTTTTGAATGCAGAAAGAATGTTTTTCTTTTCTTCTCTCTGCCTTCCATTATAGAAGGAGCCAGGAAATGTATGTTTGTATGTGTGATGGCATAGGAATAAGTTGCTAAACTCTTCATCTGAACAGTAGTGAGAGGCTAGTCTGTAGTGCTGCTCCTGTGCTCAGCTCAGTGCTTCTCCAAGATGCTTTCAAGCCTCTCACATTGAACTACCTCTTTCTGTAACTTCATAGAAACTGGTTTCAGCTGTCACAGAATTGCTGCTTTGCATCTGTTTTCTCCATCATATATGTGCATGCAATTTCTCTCATTTCCAGTTTCTTTCAGTAACAAGCCCTTCATCCTCCTTTGTCAAATAACTATAAAGGGATGCTGGTTACTTGTTTAGAAGCCTTGGTCTGCTTGGGAATCTGATTTTGGCATTGCCAGTGAGGTACTGAAGAAACTCCAAATCAGTTTCTTTTTCCCCTCAGGTACTTGAGGCAGAGTCGTCTGTCAGTGACTACTATTTTGTTGTTTTCATATTGTAATGAATTTGATTAGAGCAGATATTTAATCATATGTCTATAAGCTATCTCTCCATGAAAAATAGGAACGGTGTCCTCCTGCGCAATCAGGGATTTGGCTGGAGTGCTTTAAAATGCAATTCGATTTTTTTTTTTTTGAGTGTAGATGTTAATGGGGAATCTGTCGAAGACCTCAAAAGAAATGGGTTTTATTTATCTGATTTCCTATTATATTACTTACAATGTTCAGCTGTTGGGCAGGTGTATGTTAATTTGAGCTGTCAAATTCTGTCATGTGCCTTTCCAGCAGTAATGGGCATTCTATAGCAGCAGCTTGGTTAACAATCAAGTGTATTTATTGTATAAGATTGTATTTTAATATATAAAATTCTATTTCCTCAGACACAATGCTTAGCTTTAGAAGACTTAGAGCCAAAAAAGCCAAACACACTTTTTCTAACATGTATTTTGATAGAGTCAAAATTAACTAAATAACTGATGACTAGATCTGCGTGGTACACCTGTGTCATGCTTACACAGTTACTTTTCTGATTATAACAGTATTTAAAAATCTCACTACTGTGGAAGTGGGATTGGAATGAAGTTGAATTTTGGGTTGAAGATTTAAATTTTATTTAGAAACCCAGGATAATTTGAAAAAATTAAAGTAAACCTGCATATTTTCCTTACTATAGGTGCTCTGAAATAGTTGACATTTTAAATTGGTTTAAACAGTGTTTAGAAATGGTACTGGATCAGCTGTGGCCTTTACATTGCTTCAGTATCATACCAGTCCTATGTAACTGAAGAGAAGTACACTTCCTCCCCAGCCTTTAAGCCTCAAACTCTAGGCTCCAGGCCACTGTTATGACACCTAGATATGCTGAGACTTGGTCAGTGATCATGGTAAAAGATAGCATCTCTCAACATGAAGACATTCAGAGAAGAGACCTGCAGTCATTTTTGAGGTCCATTCTTCATGGGTAGTTTTCTGACCTTTAGGATAAGGCCAGGTAAGATTTAATTGCAGCTGTTATCTTTAGTAGGGAAATCCTTTGGTGTGGCAGTAAAATTTGTGGGTATTGTGAAAGTGCTGTCCATCTCAGATTTTCTCCTTTTTAATTTAATGGTAGCATGAGTGAAGAAAGGGTCATGGGATACTAGTCCAAGGAAGAGCATGATTCCTTAGCCTAGTTATTTACAAAACTACTTCACTTTTATGGATGTAATGTGCTTGGCTTGCATAAATGATTGTATATGATTGGTAGCTCTCCGTTGAGATGAGTTGCATAACGTACTGTTAATTAATGCATCTATCCTAAATTTGTCAATACATTTTTTTAACTCCTCTGCCATGTACTTTATTTCTCTGAAAGTTTACCTGAAAGACTGCAAAGTCACTAATACTTGAATTTAAGTGCTGGGTACACTGGATTTCTTTTAGGTAATGTAACATGGAATGTCTTTCCCCTTGAAAAAATTCAAGACTCTGTTCTGGAATTTAGCTTTATCCTTGTTTAGGATTTTTACAATTAATGCGGTAAAGACAGCTTCTTGTGCTATTGGGAATGTAATGTGGTGTGTGTGATCACCAAAGATAAATGCTAAACACAAACCCAAGCAGTTCCATTACATTTGTTTTTAATGTTCAATAGATTAGATTGACCAATTAGGAATACTTTCTAACTTGCTAATTGCTAATTATAGTCATAGGGCTTTTGAGTAATTTGCAATCAATTTTGTGATATATTGAGAGAAGAAAATTGAAACTGCATCTAGCAGTGACAGTGTAGTAACATGGGTATATGAGATTTCTGTTGATTTTGACTGCTAAGAGTGAATACTTGAGGTAAAATTGATTTGCACTTTAGTAAATCCCAAGATAAACAAGATACCGTGTTATAATTGCTCTTAGATCATGTTTTATGTGATATTCATAGCCTTTTAAAAAGCCTGTCATTAAGTCTTTGAACAAACTTTGCTACCTTAGGGCATTGAAGCCAGGTGTCAGCAAAGGGGAAAGACTGGTTTAGCTCTGAAGGATCCGTAAGGAAGGGAACACTACAAACACCCCATTGCTCCTCTGTGTGACACCCCATTGCTCCTCTGTGTGACACCCCATTGCTCCTCTGTGTGACACCCCATTGCTCCTCTGTGTGAAGAGGACTGCAATGGGAAATTGGCTTCAATGAACTTGTTTGGAAAACAGAATGGACAGAATTCCTTTTACAAGTAAAATAAGAAGGCTGTTTCTGAAGTGGTCTCAGTGCATGGCTTTTTTTGGAAATGTATTGAAGGAGCCATCTCTAGCTTACAGTGACATAGGCATTTCTGTACTATTTCAAGATACTGATGTGCACACTCAGCCATAGCTAAAAGTGTGCTTGCTGGGGACAGTATTTTGGAACCTGTTAGTACTTACGCAGATACCTGTATGATGATAATTTACTTTCGCCTCAAGGAATGTCAAAGGCATACTGAATTTCATCCAAACGCTTACCACTCTGAAAGCTGAGGCAAAGGCTGTAAATAGATTTGTTAAGCTAAATGAAACTATATTGCTGCAGAACTAATACCTGCACGAATGTTACTAAGACCAGTCTGCTAGATCAGCATTTATCTATTCTCACTTGAGAGGTTTCGTATCAGACCTGGTAATTCTGATGTCTTTCTGTGGTGAAGGAAGGAACTGGGCAACTCTACATGTTCAGTTCAGAAGAAGAGCTTTAAAGTTAAGCAAGATGAATCTTATACTGTGTACCTTTCGACTCATTAGAACCTTCATCAATTATTCTTAAGTCCTTGTCAATGTATGAAGACCAAGCATGTTGTATCTTGCTCCTACTGTGTAGGTTGACATAGTAACAGAATAGGGCTTAAATCTATCTGGAGAAGGTTTGTTAACGTAAGTCAGTATTCCATTTCTTCAGGCATGTTTACTGAACAAAATGCTCTTTAAATGCCCACAGATGCTGCTCTCAGACAGTGGCTGTGGAATTCAGAACAGGGGGGCCCTTCCATAACTCAGCTGGGATGCAGTGGAACAACTATATAATAAACAGTAAATGGGATTTAGCAGAGGGTGGAATGAGCTGGGACACAACTGTTGCATCCCCCAACTAAAGTGTTCTTAGATGGCTACTTGTAACTTCTTTTGCTGCCTGAATTTCAGCTAAAGGAGTTGGAGTAAGAGGAATAACCTTTTTGGGGGGCAGCAGGGAGGCAAGGGAAGAAAAGCTAACAATATCAAAGATAATCTGTGTGAGACCTTCTGTGAGATTGCTCTGAGTCATGTTTGTGATGTGCCTGGGTTGGTACTTCCAATAGAATGCTGAATTATAATAAAAGTGGTTGGTGGTAGAGTAAGAAATGAAATGCCTGCTCTTTGTTTTGTTAAACAGGTGCAATGCCATACCTACACTGGATACTGCTGGTGTGTGACACCTGACGGCAAGCCTATTAGCGGCTCTTCTGTACAGAACAAAACTCCTGTATGTTCAGGTACTGTGGGAATGGCTTCAACAAATACTAATTGTGTAACTGAAGAGGGTTGTGGTTAATGCATCCTGTTGAGAGAGCCTAATCTTTTCAGGTGATTTGTCCAGGTTACCTCACTCAACACTGCAGTTTGGACTCTGGTATGTCCACCCTGTGGTTAGGATACAGACACTTCTGCAAGGCTCAGTAAGAAAAACCACTAAGGTAACAATCTGGGGTAGCCAGGGCAAGAATGTTGCCATGTACACTAAAGCCAAAGGTTTGTGTAACGGATGGGATAACTTTATTCCATGACCTGTATTTTAAAGAAATGGTATTTTGTGGGACATGGTGTAATATTTTGAACGGAGTTATTTCACTTAATTCATTAAGATGGTTTTGTGAGAAACTAGTAGTTTCTGGGATCCTGCTGTTAGAATGAATTTCGGTCTTCTGATCATGTTGTTTAGTTTAGGATGCCTTTGTGTCTTGGGGGTGGACAGCACTGGGTTTGCACCACAGGTCAGAAGAGGGAGGTCTGGACCCAGGCTGTTACTCATGTTTATTAAGCGGTGTACTTCTGGATGCTTAGCCTGACACTACTGTGTCATCCCATGGTTTCCTGAGACCAAATCCACAACTTGCTTTCAAACAGAGTAATGCTGTTTTTCTTTTTTCCCACAGGGGTGGGAAGCTGTTTTGTGTTGTTGGAAGAATTTGAGGGCAACACTAGAATTATGCTGCCCTCCTCACTTTTCGCTCTCTTCACCCCCCTTCCCCAGTAGAAGATGAAAGAAAAAGTAGTGAGAGAGTTAAGAGTAGTAAAGGGTGTAAGAGTAGTAGAGTGTGCTTCTAACATGTTCAGTGATGCCATGAAGACACTGCTGCTGGCTTCATGCTCTGCAATCTGCACCTCATGGGGTTTAAATGTATTTCTTCTCTCACACCTTGCAGTGTTTGCCCTTTAGGTGGGAGCATGACAGAAGTCAAACCTTTGAGTTTTTTAATTTTTCTCACCTATTTGGTGTCCTCTTGACTATAAGGTATTTTGTGGTAATAAGCAAACATAAGTAACTTGCATAAGAGTGTGAGTTGAGTGGGAGAGCTGTTTGAGAACTAGTGAGCCAATGTAGCTTGAGGAAATGCTTGGTTTTTCACAGGCATATGAAAAGAAAAAAGATGATTATCCTATTTTAGTGTAAGGTGAAATGCTTAAACCTTAGAATATGACAGATGCAATTCTCAGTATATCATTTTGGTAGGGCATGTTTTAGAGTTTTGCTGATCAATTTATTTATTCTTTATTTAGTCTTTATTTAGTGCTGTTTATAAAATTGTGTTACAGGAAAGTGAAGACATGTTGTATTGTAGGACACAGATGTTAGGCCTCTGACTAATGTTGGGTTTGTGCTTACTACTTGTAATTCAGCAGTAGATCTCTGATGAACTGATGTGCATGTGAAAATGCATGGGCAATAGAATTTACCTTTAGAGTTTGTCTTGACCAGATTCTTGGGCTGTCAGAGCTGACTTTTGATTCATGTTTCCTGAAGATTCAGTATCACTGGAACTGTTTAATAATGGTGCATGGAAGAATCAGTTTCCTGGTAATAAAACTGTTGAAAAGAAATCTTGTCATAGATTTTTGTACACTTTGGTAGTGGATTTCTTTGAAAAGCTTTATTATCTGTTCAAGTTTTAGTAGAAAACCATGATGAAGCACAAAAGCAGGCTGCAGAAACAAGTGTAGATCTTCATGTAATATATATGATTCTAAGTGATAGAAAACAACCCAGGATGTGTTCTATTCAAGTACATGCTGGATCTTATTCAGTGTCCCATTTCAAACAGCTGGAGATGTTCGAGGGTTGGTTGAAATCCATTTTATGCAAGTTGTCCCACTTAATCTCTTTCCTTTAGAATACTGTACTTGCATTCCCTGCACACTCTCACCATCTGTTTTTGATTTGTTCTTCCTGACATTTGCAAATGAAAGAAGTTACTCTTATTGATCTTTCTTTCTTGCCCTTGGATTTATTCCAGGTTTCTTACTAGCATGCTGCTCTGAGCCCTTTCAAATCACTATGTCCACCTACTAAAGATTTTGTTTACTCTTATCCCAATATAACATCTTAATGCAGAAAACTTCCTTATGCTTTTCATGTTGGTTGAAGCTGCAAACTCTGATTCCTAAACAGAGCTGTTGACAAGTAAAACAGATGGTTTGTGTGTTGAGGTACTGAATGTATTAATGTGATATCGCATGCTCTATGTGATCATGCAGCATCTAAATGGATGTCTTTCATTATTTTTTTTCTCCCTTTTAGGTTCTGTAACTGATAAACCATCAAGCCAGGGTAACTCAGGAAGGAAAGGTGAGTGGAGTCCTGTGCTTCAGCAACTTGTTTTGTAATAGCAGCTGCCCAGCCAAATCCTTAAGATAGCTCAGAACCTGGGTTCTTAATAAGCTCAGTGTGCAGGAGGTGTATTTGCCATTAGACCTCCCTTCAGGGGGAGGAATAAGATGACTCTACTCCACTCTCTGTGTAGAAAAAAGGGTGTGCTCTCTTCTGTGCTTGTCAGCTGAGTTATAGTAAAAGATAGCTGAGCTTCCCAAAGGGGTGACTGGCCCAGAATAACCTCTGCTTGTTCACCTTGAAGTAACCTACTGAGCATTTCTCAGTAAAATCCCTAGAAATTGGGAAGGCTGTCAATGGCTAGTACTCTGGGAGTCAGGAGTGCCAATGTCATGGTTGTGGCTTTGTGTGCATTGAAAGGTGGGATTTTTCTGACAGTGCATAAAACCTCTGGCCAGCTGGAGCAGCATTGGATTAGCTGTACTTGGCAACCTTACTCTTTTGTGCATTAGCCATTGATCCTTCTTCTTTACACTCCTGTCTTGAGTCCTTGCTTTTCCTGCACAAGGCATTAGATGGGTCCTGTTTTTCTGTATATGTAGCTCTTCTCCGTTTCCTCTGGTTTGCATTCACTGTTATAACTTTGGGAAGGTTGACCACTGGTTTGCGTGTGTATACATATATATACACACACACACACATTTATTGACACACAGAGGAGCAGTCAAATTTGTCTTTAGACCGTCTCCACACCCTGATTTTCAACCTTTCTCCCCTGTATCCCTGATTCAGAGTCAACTTTTGAGTTTATCTCCTTACAACAGAAAAACAATGCTGAATGCATCCTCACTCCTGCTGGTGGGGATGAATGCTATTTCTTGGGAGAAATTCCTGTAACTGAAGTAGGATTTTTAGTGCTAACTCTTTAAACCAGTTATTCCTGACACTTCAAAACTTAGGAAAACACTGACCTTGGTGCCAATACTTTAGTTTGAGGAACATCTTCCATGCTGAAAATGTCAATCCTATCCTGAAAACACTTAATAGGTATTAGATTGCTATGTTCAGACAGTGATGCATTTGAGCATATCTGCTTTCCAGTCTATTGCTTGTTCATAGTTGCTTAGGAAAAGGTAGTGAAAAGAAAGATGCAAGGAAAACTACTTAAGACTGAATGCTGAACCTGTTTCTTACTTTAGATAATGATATGTGTCTGTAAACCTGTAATTACATGTTAATGTACAATTGGCACCTGAACACATTATCATTCTGCTAATGCAATCATCGCTAGTCTAGCCTGAAGTACAAACAAATCAAGTAGCTCTTGAAATTGGCATTATTTTTGAGTGGAGGTTGTTCGTAGGCTTTTTACCTGAGTAGTCTTGGTCCATTGTTCTAGAATTAGAAGCAGCTGACGTTGGATTTCATAAGAAACAGAAGCAAAAGGGTAAAACGTTTGAACTTGATTTTTCTTCATCACTCCCTTTATTAACTTGGAGGTTGGAACATGCAAAAAGAGAACTGTTAGGAATTAATCTAAAATTTGTAATATAAATTGATTCTCCTTGGTTCTGCCTGTGGCATCCTGTTTTAAGGGTGGTATGCTTGGTCACATGGCTGCAGAAACGTCCTATGCAGTAGTTATCAAAAGGAAAATGTTTCTCTTTGGGCCAGCATGCTTCAAGCAATCCTGTTAACTTTCTGTTCCCTCCAGTTCTGGATCTATTCATATCTGTTGGAAGCCCATAGACAAGCAAATCTGGCCTTTTTCCATCTTGTTAGAAAAATACTTATGAGCAGTTATTAAACATGTCTTTTAAAAACAAAAGGGCTTTTAGAAGCAATAATAATTTGGTATAAAATTTGATGGACTTAGCATTACTTTTTCTGATAGTGATGAATGACTAATCGAAAAATTAATTTGGCTTTCTTATCAGTGCTTTTTCTCTGCTTAAGTTACTTTGATTCAAAATTCCAGTATCGGGTCCTGTTCTAAGGAAGTCATAACCAAGGAACAGCCTGGCTTCCTTGAAGCGAGGTGGTTGCTACAGGTCTGGCTTCTCTGAAGACTGGTAGCTAGCCAGCATGCATATAACCATCTGTTCTAGGTGAGTGTTCAGACACATTTTATAAAGATTGCCCTTTGCAAGATGGGAAAAAAGGGCAGGATGAGGAGAGATCCAGCAGGAACTGGGCCAGTGATGACCTTTCTGTTATAGAGGCAGAACTTGGAAGCTTTTCATACCTCTTTGGGCAACTGCCATCTGACCTGGGAACTTTTGGAGTTTTCCTACTGCACAGTAAACTCCTCTCTCCATCCCTGGATAAGGGTCTCTTAGTCAAAGAGCATTATCTACCAGAGAATAAGTACTCTGAGTAGGAAAAGGATTAGCTAAGACTCTCAAAAGTGATGTCTTTTGTCCCATTCATACAGGAATGTAAAATATGGAGCTAATAAACTTGTGTGATGATGGTGCCTTTCAAGTCATCAGGGTGAAAATAGCTTTTTGGATGGAGACTGCTCTGCCTTGGAAATAGTGCATATGGATAGGCTAAAGCTGTTGAATAATAAATGAAGAGTTTACTAGCGTATTTGCTCTCTTTAGAAGAGGCAAATTAATGTTGGAAGGAAGAAAAGGCTGATTATTGGTAATAAGTCTTTCTCCAAATGTTTTGGCCTCTTTTCCATTCTGTTTAGCTCTAATTTCTGGGGCTCAGTAGATATGATGGAGTACCAGAAGATGTGAGGTAATGTACAATTCCACTCGCAGGCTCTCTCACTACTCATGAAAAAAAACCTGAAATGTTTTTATGGTCATGTGGCTTGGCATGTAGTTCCAGAAGGGCTCTGTGGAGCTTTCTGCAGAGAACAAGCAAGCATGCTGTCAAGAGATACTTTTTAGTTTTAAATTCAGTGCTCTGGTTATCCATATTTACACTGCTGCTATTGCTATATGATGTAATGTCAGTTATTCACACAATTTGCTTTGTAAGATAATTTAAATTAAATTAGCACCAAAGTTTAAAATAGGACACACTGGTTTGTTCTGTATCTGAGAAGTTCAGGCCTGAGGAGATGGAGGCAGGTTTACATGAGGTGAAATAGAAACCTAGACTCTTCAGATTATGCTTGTTGTGTGGACTGTTTTTTACCATTTATATTTACTATTGTTCTTTCTACGCTGAATTTGGCCTGCAAGTGAAGAACAAGTTCTTGGGACCTTTGGCAGGGAATACAATTATTCTTGTGTGGGATTAGGATATCTAGAACCTGCTGATTTCAGTTGCTGTCTCTTTTATTCCAACTTGTTACTTGTACAATCCTTTCTCATAACTCCTTATGGTAACGCATAACTTCTTGCATTAATTTGCTGCAGTTGCTGCTTATTTTGAAAAGCCTGAGAGACTTGGAAAATGAATGCTGTCCTCTAGAGGCCTGGATCCTAGTCTCTCCCACTAGGACGTAATTAATATTTTAAGAAGCAGTGAAAGGCATCCTTGGAGCCAATATGACTGGATTTTTTTCCCTGCCTAAAGAATGCAGAACATTCCTTTCTAGCCAAAGAGAAATTGTGCCACACTTTTGAAACAAAAGAGGCAAACATGAAACAAAATAAAGTTTTATTTTCTTTATCTGTGGAGTGCTGGGGCTTTAGCTCAAAGCTACAGATTTAGCATATTGCAATCACGAGTGGTGTCTTACAGTCACAAAGAAGGTTTTTAAAAGTAGGCTGATCAGGAATCAGAGGGATGTAAAAAAGTCACATAATTGCTTATATTGATAAAGTTGCTTGGTCGGTCTTCTTAAAACTGGAAGAGGAAATATATGCAAGTGGAGCTGCTGGTTTGTTACAGTTACTAACTGTTCTGGACACTGCGAGAGGTGTTAATACCATTTTTAAATCAACTGATTGGTTGGTTTGATCTATAATCTGAGATTAAAAGATGATGCAACAACAAGGTAAATTTGGGCGGGAGTAATTTTCAGTGTCAGTCATGAGTGGTATGAATTCCCTTTTTCTTTTATAAAGTCACTTGCAGTGCATAAAGTTTCAGGCCTGTTTTGACTTAGCTTTTTCAATAGGGAAACAAGACGTCAATAGCATCTGCAGTTCCCTGGACAGTTGGTGAAATGTAAGCTCTGATGACCCACAGAAAGCAAAGCCCAGGTTGAACTTTATGTACACTTACTATCTTACATGTAGATGTGACTCTTTTATGAAGCTGCAAAAATCTCTCCTCAATAAGTTTGCAGCCTACCCTCAGTAGGGTTAGATCATGGTTAGAACATGGTGCCCTTGTAATTGAGGTCTCCAGTTCTATCCCAGTATGGGTTGTTTGCTTAAGAGTTGGACTTGATCCTTGTAAGTCCCTTCCAGCTCAGAATATTCTATGAGTCAAAACACTGACGCAGTTTCAAAAATCCAAGATGAGCAGCCTGAAATTCTTGCTAATTAAGCATGTAGAATTGGGTTCCTTTTTATGGGTTTAACTGTCAGAAATTAGTTTTAAGGCAGGCTTTGTTGACAGGGAAATTCTGGGCTGTAGTTGTGGGCAAGTTGGTCCATTCCATGGCTCTTTTCCTGCTGTTTTCCAGGAGTCTCACCTGCAGAAAGTCTTAATGGCCTAGTTGTGCAGTCAGTAGACTGAGCAGTTTGAATCAGTAATGAGCCATTAGTCTGAGTCAGTAATTAGGCTGATCATTGATTGGCTAACACTTTCCTCAGGCAAATCTGAGTGTCAAGGATGGCTTGTACTGGTGTAAATAAATGGAACTGCTTGTACCTGGGGACTTGGAAGCATTGTCTGGTAGTGTTAAGAAGCCAGGTGCAGGTGGCACTCATTCACCTGCCATCAGCTTGCAGGGAGGGGAGCACACCGCCTCCACAGTGGCTAGTATGCCTCACAGAAGACAGATAATATCTTGACAAAAACAATTACACTGAAATGTGACTAAAACCCGAGACTGGGACTTTGGTCTTTATCTTCTCCGGATCTTTCTAGATTCAACTAGGTACTAATCAAATCTGAAACACAACTGTGCTATTACACAAACCAAACTCCAAGTGCCCAGTTATTCCTGCCTCTCTGACCTCATAAATACTGAGAAAACACTGTCTAAAGAGTCTAAAGGCAGTTTGTGAAGAATGCAGGAAAGATAAATACTATGTGGTCTTCATCAGGAAGATGAAAGAAATACAAGTTTACTAGGGCAGTATGAAATCAAGTGATAGTTCTAACTGGTGAACAACATCTTATGATTAATTTTTGGAGAACATTAGCAGGTAGCAAGTATGCAGTGCTACTCAAACAATTCTTCTGGATCCCTTATGTTACATATTTATTTTTAAATAAACAGTATAGATTAAGTCTGTATGAAGGACAATTTTCATGCAAATACTGTTTTCTGAACGGTTTAATTTCATTTTGTAATATTCTTAGACTAGGGCTTATGTTTTTCTGTCAGATTTTTTATGGATGAAATACATGTGTATTCAAAATGTGTGGACAGAGCTGCGTATGTAGCGTAGCTATGTGGAAAGTCAGACTGTGCTGTGCATATATAATAAATCTGCTTTCTGAAAGCAACAGATTTTCAGTGTGTGTGCTACATGAGTGCTCCAAGTCCTTTAGAAGTGTAAAAGCTTGATTTGTCCTACTGCACAGAGATGGTGACAGTTTCTTCGTCTGCACTGTTAAAATTTAATGGAGCTAGGAAATAATCTATGGGAGAAATATGAATGTGTGCTATGAAAAACTGAGATAAAAACTCAGGTGACTAGAGAAGCTACTGGGAGAGATTAGTGCAATAAAAACTGTCCTGTAACAGCCCAACTGGGTTGTGAGTAAAAATTTCTGTATATGGAATTTGTAGCACATAAGATTTTGGCTAGCTCATATTTATATTTTCAAGCAAACTTAGCAGTGGATTTGAAGTTGGCTTCTCTATTGTAAAAATAGTTCTATAAAAATACTGTTAACTTAATTGGTAGGTTTGCCAGTTTGTAGATATTCATAATTGTTTCTGGTTCCCATTGCTATCTCTATACTGTATATAATCTAAAAAATTGTTGATTAAATTCCAATTAAATGTAACTCTAGAAAGGAAGTCAATTTCACAGGTGTGGCAGATTGTAGTTTGCCAATATTACAGATTTTATAAAAGAGAACCCAGCTTTTAAGTGGGATTTGTGATCAATTTTTGTGAGAACATTGGAATGTAGTTTTACAATACTATGTATACTGGATCACTTTCCAGAGCAAAGCAGTGTTCTAAGCAAGTGAATTTTTGAAATATTAAAGTCTAGAAGAAAAATTCAACCTCAAATTTGTTGCATAAACAGTAGAACTAAAATAATTTTGGGTCCCCACATTACTGACTTGTATGAAATTGTTTTGTTTTCATCAAGACTTCTTTGTGGGCCTCAGAACATATGTATCAAATTTGAGGCTGAAGAAATTTTCATTGGCAAATGTAAACAGAAGGCAAATTCTGTTTTAAAGTATAGTTTGTTTGATACAATGCAAGAATTCTGCTTTCATCTCTAAAGCAACAGTTCCAATCGGTAGCTTAGTCTATATAATATGACTTAATAAAATTGTAGTTTACAAGTGTTATTATAGCAATCTACAGTCGACTCATGTCTGTAATGTCTTAAGGACAGCTGTAAGGGTTTTTAAATGACTAAGTCACAGTATTGAGCAGTCAGAACATCTAATAAGCACACTAACAATTGTTTAAGCAACATCTGTTAAGGTATTATTAACTGTTTATGTGCTATACGTGGATTTTTTGTCTGATCATTTACAGCTTGCAGAGAAATTGAATATATTTGGGGTCTGTGAGATGTTTTTGTTGTATAAGTACTTTATATCTATGTGGCCTCAACACCTTTTTTTAAACAGTTGTTATTATTCCCATAGAATCTAGACATCTGAGTGTTAGTGTTGTTTTCTTTCAAATCAATGTAATGCACCAGGAAATGTTTTGTAGTGGTGCAGGTGCGTAGTTGAGGGATTGAAAGTACTTGCCTTTCAACTCCTTTGCCATATGAGCTCTGTCAAAGTTTTTCTATAAGAGAGAGAAACTATGCAACTGATGGGAAAGCTCGAGTGCATGCAGACCATGTGTGCTTGTAAATAAGGTAAGGGGAAGCTGGAGAGGCAACCCTGATGTTTGTTCAAGTTTCTGTGACAGCACCTATGGGAATTAAAGCTTCTTTAGAACAGATCTAGCTGGAATAATAGCTTCCCTCTCTGTGCTCATCTGGGTTTTTGTTCTATGTTGACAGCAAGGGAGATGTACTGCAAAATGCTTTGATAAAGGGTAGGGATGGAAGAAGTCTTCCCCACAGACTGAATTTCTCTGGGCTATGTCTTATTTCATGTCACTGTGCTCAGCTTGGTGCTCAGTTTTTGATGGGACCTTTTAAGTGCTGCAGCAAAGCAATTTCTGTAAGGACTTGACAAGTTTCATCTTGACTGTCCAGCTGCTCAGAAATATGCCTTTAAATGATGTTTCTTAAAATCAGTCTCTGATTCATTTTGAACAGTCCATCTGTAGATGTCTGGCAGTCTGTAACTGAGGAATGACCTTCATCTTAAAATAAAAATATTTTAATGTTGAGAATGTGTTGTCACTTATACCCTGTGAGCGTTAAGATGCTCTGTTCTGTATGTACAGCTTTCCTTCTGAAGCATGTTAGATTCTTTGGAAGTCCTTGCAGCACTATTCAGTTACCCTGTCTGTCTGTTTCCCTCTGTTCTCTGTTCCTTCCCTCATACAGAAAAAGTAGTCATTTTGTTTCATAATCAAATGCAAACCCTCCTTTAGACAAAATTCAGATCTTGAGATGGACTAGCTGGGGCAGTATAGTTAGAGGGCAAAGTTGTGCTCACTCACTAAAGCTCTGAACTTCTCTTTAATGATCTGGAGTAGGAGGGGGAAATCCTGCAGAAAGAAGCAGTGGAAAAAGTATTTCCCCCCCCTTTTTTTTCAGTTGCACACATGCAATACAGACATAGCAGCAAGGTATCCATTCTCTTTGCCTGAGAGAAAATGAAAAGGCGTATTGTAAGCCCAAGGCTAGTCTGGTTGTCAGCCAGGAATTAGTCCTCTAAAGGAGAAAGGGAGAGGGGCTGGCAAGAGAAGAGCCTGAGAATGAAGAGCTAGAAGGGGTAAAGTACACTTTGAGATATGTTGAATGCACATGGCTAGAGGTGGAAGGGGTCTTCTGCTTCCTCAGTGTGCAGGTGTTGGGAGAAAGGAAGGCAGCTTATGTTCTTATACATAGGCATGTGTCTGGGAGAGCAGGGTCAAAAATTTAGACTATTTACTTAATCCCTTGGAAAGGCTTTTTTCTCTTCTGTCTTTGTGTTTAACAGACTGCTTTACAGGGCACACGTGTGGTAATTAACACATGCAGCTGTAGGGCTTCAGCCATATGTCTGAATTTCAAATGGCCATTGATCTGGGAAATTTGCCGTCTCCTTCCCCCACTTATAGGCCTTGAAGATGTGGGGGAGTTTATAGAGTCTTTAGCTGGAAGAGACCAGACCTGGAAGGAGAGGAGTGAAAGGGAATGTGTGATATCAGGGAGGGAGGGGGGAGAGACTAATATTTTAATCATGCTGTTCATGCCCCTTGGCCCAGGTCACCATATATTTTCAGGTAGCTTCTAAAATGTTCCCAAAACTAGGGCTCTGGTGATTACTATATGAAGCTTGCATAAAATTTGTTAATATTTTTTACCTTGTTCAGCAAAGCAGTCTAAGATCAGAATCACAATGTCCTCGTGGGCATTTAAGATGTGCTCCCTCTTTCACAGCTGCAGGTATTTGGGCTCTTACACAGTCTGGAAGTGACAAGGTGGTAGTTGTTTGTGGACTGTGAGCAGCCTTTTAAGAGAGGCAGTTGAGAAGAGGGTGTCTATTGGGTGGGAGGCTGTGCAGAAACAGAGAGGATACTTCACATCAAAGCAGAGGCTCTTGAAAAAAGATGTGATATATTGTAGGCAGAATAAAACCAGAGAGGCTAAACTAAACAATCGTAGGATGGTTGTTGCTTTTGCCAGCACTGATCAGGCAGCTGTTGAGAGTGCTATAGAGCTTTTTGCAAACTTCTCTCCAAGTTTGAGGCAATGTCAAGTGCTAAAAATCATGCTATGAGATATGGTGCCTTAAGCAAAATATTTCTTTGTGCGGAAACTTTTTTGCTCCCTGTTTTATTTCAAATGTCACTCAAGGCAGTGAGCCAAACAGAAGATGGCTCAAAATTAGGATAATGTAGCTTAAAATCCTACAGTATCTATAATACTTGTGGTGTTTACAAGGGGAGATAAAAACATATTCTTCTACCAAGTAGGAAGCTATAAAAAGGAAAGCATGTCTTCCTGTACTTCTCCCTCAATCTATTTTTAAACATTCTCAGTGCTGGCTATTGCTGATTCATTGATCTCATCACTCACTCTACAGTGTCAGTCATGCTGACACTTTGGAGGTGTTTCTGCTTTGGATTAAAATAAAAAAAAAACAGTACCAAAAAAATCCACACCAACAAACATTCCTAATAGTGTATACTCCAATTCTTGCTGAAGGGGGGAGTGTGATCTACCTTATAATATTGCTACTCTGGTTTTGTGTTCTGTATCTTCTTTCCAGTTTCCCTCTGAAGCTTAGTGCCAAGACTGTTTGGAGCAGCCATGTATCGTACCGCCTCTTCTAATATGCCTCCCTTTTCTTAGTTTTTTCACTACAGACGTACTCCTTCTTGGGACAAGATGGCCTAACATCTCTTCTATGGATTGGCATGACCTTTCAAAATAGCTTGGATGTAGCCTATATTGATGTGCACTTGGGTACAGTTTTTGTTGCGCAGATACGGGGCCTAATATTTTTTTATTCACTGTTCATTACAGCTGGTTTATTTCTTTTCAGTTGTTTATCTCCCTCAAGAATAAGGTTATTCAAATTCTTTCTCTCATCTTCATTACCTTGATCTTTCTCTGTAGAGAAAAAGGGAAGTACTGAATTTATGACTCTTTGGGTTTTATTTACCACAGCAAGGCTTTTCTATGCCATTTGACCTGTGAAGGTGTCTGTGGGTCAAAATGAGTCTTGGAGACTGTTTTGAAAGTGAGTGCCATCTGTACAACCAGCTGTCGTTGTCACTTTGTAAGTGTCATCATTCTTCAGCAACTTTTAGGTAATCATGGTTTTTGGTAACAGGTAGTTTTTGGTGCTGTGTTATAGCCAGTCCAAGAAACCATCTAGTCCCACTGATTCTTTTAGGTGTCTCCATTTCTCCTTGGGTATGTGTATCGGTAGAGGGATGACATTAGGCTTTTGAAGGATAGCTTAAGTACATAGCTGAATGAAAAATATTCTTTACTCTTATCAAGACCATCTTTCTGCAGACTGTGTGTGTTCTTTAGGTTTTTAGGCATTCCAGTAGCCTTCCTATGTGTTGTCATAGCTGATCTTTTTATGCCCCTGAAATTTTTGCTGGTATATAAGAAGAGCCATGCTCCAGGGTGGCTGCAGATTCATTTCTTTAGCTGTGCAAAAACACTGCTGGCAGCTGTGAAACATCAGTCTGCTATGACAGGCAGGCTGGGATCCGGTCTGAAAACTTACCAGATGACCAAAGCAGAGTCTGGAAGCTTCACAAATGAAACTGCTGCAGGGAGTGTTGGGGAGGGTGAGAATAATAAGCCTCTGAAAATGGGGGGAGGACACGGGGGACAATGTCTTCACAGCTTGACAGTGATTCCATGTTGATCAAAAATAAAGATTTTTGTGGAACTCCAAACTGGAAGTGGTCTCAAAGTAATCTGAACTTTATTACCTCCTCCACCTTTTTAACAGATAAGGTTCAAATCTGGCCTTGGGTATTTCTTTTTCCTATTACTTCTAAATTTTTGAAGATACCTGTTTTGCCTTTTGGAAAGGAATTTGACTGTGAGGTCAAACTGTAAAACTGTATAAGGTAAACCTATGCACAATGACAGATTTTCTCCATTTAGGCTTCCTTGCATTTGACCTCAGAAATGCTCTATTAAACTAAAATCTGATCATCTGCTTCTCTAACCCATATCTTATGTATAAATTGCTTCAATAGAGATGATCATTTTTGTGTTGGACTTAGGCCCAAAAAATGAACTGAGAATACTAGTTCCAAACAACAGGACTGTATGCAGGTTCCTTGCTCTGAATTAACATCTGTATTCAGGCCAGTTGAAAGTTACTGCTGCTTCTTGTCCAAAACTCCAAGGCTCCAAAATTGGTTAAGACTGAGGTTCACTGTTTATAGTTTGGAGATAAACTGCCTGCAAACCAAGAAATCTTATTTCACAAGTTCTGAGGTTTGGAATTCCTCATTTATTCCTCACTAGAACAAGAGAGATCACACAAACCTGTTATTCCGTGCTGTCCTCCTGAATTAGCTGATTGCATTATAGTTAGAATCTTTACTTGAGAAAGGGGGAGAATAAAGGGTGAGTCTCAAGTTTGAATTAGGTGAGTGCTCTAAAATAATGGCTTTAATAATTTTAAGGTACTTCATCTTCTGCATAGAAACATGCCCATATACCTAGGGAAAAAAATGTTATTTGGAATGCTACATTTCTATGAGTGTGTTTAAAAACTTTTTACAAATAGTGAAGCAAATCTCCATCGCCAGAAAGTTCCCAAACAGCTCATCTTAATTCTTTGAGCTTTGAGTGCTGCTTGTTCCTGTAACATGTGTCTCTGCATTGACACCAAAATCCCTAAGAGTGTTACCAAAAAAAGTGGTAAACTATAATGGCTCAGTTTAACTGCCTTGTCTTCCATGCACTACTGTGCTTCCAAGTATACTATACTTCCATGCAGTTCTAGGAAGATATTTTTTCTTCTCAGTAAGGTGTGCAGTAACTTTTAGAAGTGATTCAGGTATTTTAAGTGGTAGTTACTATAGGACTTGGTTCAACCTGCAAAGCACAAATCTGAATCTGAACTTTCTCAGAGGCAAGGGGGCGTGTTTGGACATTGTGTTAGATTGATCTATTATAGTGCAAGCTCTGTGGACTGAGATTCTGCATCTTCCGAAATATGAGACATTCAGGGCTACTTTTAAATAATATCTAATTGAAATAATACAAAACTGGATCTCATATTGAGGAAAGTGTCTACAGCATTACATCTGAAGAGTAATATCTTGCTATGTCTTTATTTTGCTGCTTAAAAGCTGGAAAGATTTAGAGGTTAGAGGGCAGGTTTGTTTTGGCTAATTACTAAAGTACCTTGAGAACTTAGGCAGTAAATAAGGGCTTTAGGTTTTAGAGAGATTTTATCTGAATCCTAAGATTCAACAGTTTTAAAGCCACTGAATCCCCAGAGACTAGAGCATTATATTAATATTGAGTGCTCTCCAGACCCCTTTTGACACATTTGCTTTCGAAGGACCAGGCCCAGGAAGAGGGAGTTCTTTGTTTGTGGGCAGAATAAACTCATTGTACACCCAGACAATTAACTCTTCAATCGACTTGCCAGCCTCTGTAAAGCACTCCATTCCCCTTTCTGTCTACCTCCAGTTCTATTCAGACACTTAAGCACACCAATGTTTTTTGTTTATTATTCTAAAAAATCCTTCACAAGAATAGTCGGAGCAAATCAACATTGTCCTCCCAGCAGCATTTATCTCTGCCTGGCAGTGAATGTGTCAATCAGGAATCAGAAAGTCAAACAGAGGAGGCTTTGAATTGTGACACAGAGGTCAGAGTTACTTCCAGCTGTCTGTGCATGGGATAGGCTTTCTTGCAGGGCAAAGAATTGTGCTGGCAAACAAACACACTGACTACATTGGACCACGAAATCCTTGGGGCTTGAGTGGCTTTTTTCATGTTGATGCACCTGCAAGGGAGATGTGAGAAGGAAGTGGGGGGGAACTAATGCCTTCCAGAAGGCACAGAGGAAAGCTCCTCATCCTATCTGGAATGCTGAAGTAAAGGCTGCCTGCATACATATGGCATACAGAATAGTTGATGTAAGTAGAGAAAAATTACTGCAGTGACAGTGCAAGTCAACCTTTGCAGTTAAGAGATCATGAAGCCATACAGAGTCCTTGCATGTTTAGCACTTAGGCATATTTTCATCCTTTTAAACAAAATTTTACTGCATTTTGGACCATGTCCAGGTGTTTGGGGGATGGTTATATCCAAAGGCAGCACATTGTTGCTGTTTCTTAAAATAAAGCCAATAATGAGTGAGAACTTGCTTTTGCTGATTTGATTTTAAAAGTTGGGGTTTTTTTAACAGCTGTTAAGAAAAATGCATGGAAGTAGTTGTATGTAATAATCTTAAAGGTCTTTTTCAACCTAAATAATTCTATGGAAAAGTGTGAAAAACTTCTCTGCCAAGTTATCTTCACTGATGTGTTTCCATTTCAGCTGCTTGGCAAGAAATTATCTTGATTGGCTGGACTGTAAAATTTTTTTTTTTTTTTTTTTTGCACGAATGCTAACTTTTTGCACTTACATTGCCAATATGGTTCTGAATAAAAGTTGCACAGAGTATTAATTATGACTTACTGAAATTATTTCGTTTGATGTAGGGAAGGATTGTGATTGAGGTAACAATTTGCTTCTCCCCTACATAGTGGAAAGAAATGTGTATTTTTGTGTGAGACCCCCTGTAGTGTAAACACAAGTTTTGTTGTCTTTTTTTAATACTTAAAACAACACCCCTGGACCTGAGTGTAATACACAGATACGTCAAATTTGTAAAATTTCATCTTCAAGATTCATGAACTGCACAGATACAGGGAGCCTAGTAGATCTTTGCTCATCTGACCAGAGTTGCTAAAACGGCAGAAATGAGCATATATGATTTAAGTTCCTCAGGGGTGCCAAAGCCTAAGAAAGCTCTTCTCCATTCCTGTTGGCTTGACAGATTTGCTGAGGGTGGGCGTTGCTGCATTCAGCAGGACGTCCTACAGATTTGCTCACTGTCCTGCCTCTCTGTCCTCTAAGATGCCTATTTAGCTTCAGCTGTGCTCTCTAGTGGCTCAGCCAAAACCAGACGGTGGTAAGTGAAGGAACTGCTTGACAGTGGAAAAAGGCTGCCTCTTTCCAGAGCAGAGCTATGCACTTAAAATTGTCATCTGCTTATTCTATTAGGCTGACTCAAGTCTAGGAACTATTGATGTACAAGCTCTAGAGTTACAAAACAGACTAGATTTTGTAGAAGGCCTCAATGGTTGACTCCATAAGCATCCTATGCTCTTCAAAATGGAAGAAATGTTTATGGACTGTCTCATGGATTCTATGAGAACACAAAATTAAGCTCCCATATCACATCTCCTACCCAGGAAAATACACCCACTGCAAAGTCATCTGTATACTTGCATCATCGCATTAACAGACCAAGAGCTCTATGCTTCTTAAGCAACCTCAACCTTTAGTATGTCACTTCTATCTTCTTTTTCCCCTTATTCAGCTTCCATTAGGTGACTTGAGATGAGAGTGGTGATTCACAGCAGCAGGCAGTTGCTTCACATTTTTCCATGTTAATTAATTTTTTTTTATGTCAGGGAGTTTACTTTTCTTCTGACGTAAGTTGAGTTGCTCGTGGCCTCAGTGCTTGTCATTCAGAGTAAAAAGATTGCTTTAACAGTTTTCATGAACTGAATCTCTTTGTCCCCCAGCCTCTGTGTATGCTGCAGTCACCAGATGTGGGTACTTGCTAGATATCCTGCAAGGATAAGGTTAAGAGAGGGGAATCCTGGTGAGAGCATAAAGGGTTCTTGCCCAGCACTAGCAGTAGATCAGGATGCAAGTAATTGTCCCTGTTCTGAGTTATTGTCAGGCTAATAAAATAATAGCTGTTCTTGCTTGTGAGCTTCTGACAGTAGTAGTGCAAGTGGGCTTCTGGATTATAGCCATGGTATCTTAATGTGAATATGGCTTAAGGAGGCTCATTTCAACCTGCCTGTTTCACTCTTATCCTGTGGCAGGATAAAAATACCGTTTTAAAGTTGACAGCAACTGAGCTAGAAAAATCTGTTTAACTTTTGCAAGTGTACCCTTGAAAAAGGAGACTTACTGTAGAAGACTTTTATGGCTTTAAAATGTTGTCCCATGAAGAGGTAATCTTTTGAGTGATACTGCCTGTATTCAGTGGTCTTGGAAAAAGAAAGTGGGCATTTATGCTGTGTTGTAAAATGTAGAAGAAAAGTATGCCAACGAACTGTTCATCAAGGCTCTGAATGTATTCTGCAACCAAGGGAAGTGGTTCTGCGTTATGTGAGTTCCTGATTTGGAAGCATTGCTATCTAGAGGGATTAGTAAGTAACACTTGACCTCTTTGATCTCTCTGTTGGTGACATGCAGTGTATAAGGAACTGTTGTGGTTACATGTCTCTCTTGAAAGTGTGAAATTTAATAGCTTTTTGAGAAAAAGGATAGATTGTACCCAGTGAACATTCTTCATTAGCTTTGTACCCGAGTCACAATATCCTGTATAATATCACAGGAGACCCTAGGTCTCTGAAGTAGCTTGGTCTCTTCTACGTTGAAATATTTAAGGAATACAAAATGTTTGTTCAAAACTTTCAGGTATAGAAAGTAGAACTTATTCCTTGTTTATGAGGAGCAAACAGGCCAGTGGAACAAAATGTTTAGTGTGATGAACAGAGTATTGAACGAGAGAAAAAAATCAAGTAAGAGTAGACAAGTATTAGAGTTCTCTTTCTGCCCGAAGGGAACAGCAGTGAAACTTCTTGCCATACACTACTTTGAAACACTGAAACCTACCGAGAATTCTCCAGTTTAACAGGAAGATTTGGTAGTTTCAGAGTAAGAAGCTGACACCTGGGAAGTAAGCATGATGCTTTTAATGAAGTGCAATTTTTGTGTTTTATGTGACTATTTCATGACCTTTAAAAAATAATCAGAAATATCCCTGGCTTTTGATTTTTGAAAAATGGTGGATGTAATTACAGGGCTCTTGTCTATTGCATTTTTTCTTGTATGTGTGATGAAAGAACTGTACTTGCTTAAACAACAGGGGAGTAATTATACTTCCCGCTATTTGCAAAACCCTCAATACTGTACTGGGTGCTGCTACAATGTGGACTTAGTGACAATTTGGCCTTAGTAACCCAGTAAGGAAATGATTGTGTAATTCACTGAGCCATTTTACTGAGATTATTTTAAACAGTAGCTTTGAACCGAGGGGTATATTTAATACTCTCCAGTAGCTTAATGGCTACCTTCATACAAAAGCTGCTGCAAAGTACTCTTTCTTTAAGAAGAATGTATTTCACGAATACACGAACCTAAAAGAACCCCCCTGAACCTGAAGCATCCTTATTCTGCCAAAGTTCACATAATGGTTTGGATAAAGTGCTGTGGCTTGGATCCACTTCTAATTTTTCCCCATTGTTGGCTTCTGGGTTGCTGCTTTAAATCTGAAGAGCAATTCTGTAATTAGCTGGTGCAGAAGCATTCATGAGAACAATAAGAAGAAACTTATTATCGTACCAGTAATTTTTTTATGCCATGTCTCTTCCTGTTTTGTATAGCTTTAAGGATTATTCACCTTTCCAGTTCTATGAGTGTCTTCAGCAGTTTGGGGTTGGTTTCTCAATCAAAACCAATTGTGCTAATTACATACTGTTCACTGCATTGTTGCTGTGTAAAATGTCATCCTGAATAAATAACACACCATAGCTGTGGCTTCTGGAATCTTGCGGAAGCAGAGCAACCTAATCTAACAAAACAAAAAGTGAAGATCAGCTATTTACTTGTATCCAAAGATTCTTTAAAGGGCAGAATATTCCTCCTTGTAATTTAAACAATATTCAGGGTTTTTTTTCCAAGTCAGTTGCGCAAACTTTAAGAAAAAAAAACGTACTGCTTACCCACGTAACTGGTAATGGCCAGTAACAGGAAAGCTGGGAACAAGAGCTGACTGAGGAATGGTAAGTATTTTTTCTTCCAAGTATTTTTTATGTTTGCAGTTAAGCATAAAGCCAAGTACAGGGATGAAGAGGGGAAAATGACAACAGAGTGTCTCTCATTCATTTCTGTCAAGCTCTTTCAGTGGATCTCTGAGGTTGAAATGGAACTATCAATGCATTTTTACTTTCTGTGAATTAGATTACTTTATGTGGAAATGCATAAAATTAATGAACTGTGGAAGAGGTGCTCAGGCTTTTGCTCACTTTATAAAACTGCAAATACAGGTAAGGGTGGAAAAAGTCTACAAGCATCTGTTTTCCATCTCTACCCTTCCTTTCCCCTTCAAATGGTCTCTTACTTTTGTAAATGGAACTGATACAAGAGAAGGCTGTAAGGGAAGGCTAAGGGCAGTTATTGCTACCTTTGTCCCATGTACCTTTCCTCCAAATAGTGTTTCTGCCATGCATCTGTTGCCCATGGAGATGGAGGCAAGCCTGACTTTTCTGTCATGGACTCCTCTCTCCAACAGATTTTCAGTTTGTAACCTTACATTTTAGGTTTACTGCCCAATTTGATGCCTAGTTTCATTTTTTCCCATAACACATGCAAAGAATAGTTGCTAAAAATTTCAAGTTTTAAGATCCTATTTTTCAAAAGAAAAAAAACAAACCAAAACAAATAATTCCAGCTGAAATAGGTTGACCCTGACTGGATGCCAGGCTTCCACCAAAGTTGCTCTATCATTCCCCTCCGCAGCTGGACAGGGGAGAAAATATAACAAAGGTTCATGAGTTGAGATCAGTTCGGGGAGAGATCACTCACAAATACAGTCACAGGCAAAACAGACTCAGCTTGAGGATATTAACTGAATTTACTACTAACAAAATCAGAGCAGGACAATGAGAAAATAAATCTTAAAACCACCTTCCCCCTACCCCTCCCTCTTTCTCAAGTTCTACCTCCTCTCTGCCAGCAGTGCAGGAAGATGGAGAATGGGCGTTATGGTCATTTTATCCCAGGTTGTTTCTGCCACTGCTCAGGGAGAGGAGTCCTTCCCATGCTCCAGCGTGGGGTTCCTCCCATGAGAGACAGTCCTCCATGAACTTCTGCAATGTGAATCCATCCCAAGAACTGCTCCAACGTTGGTCCCCCACAGGGCCACAAGTCCTATCAGGAAAACCTGCTCCAGCATTGGGGTTCCTCTCCTTACAGGTCAGCAGGTCCCTGCCAGGACCCTTCTCCAGCACAGGTTTCCACAGTTTCACAGCCTCCTTCAGGCATCCACCTGCCCTGGCATGAGTATTCTCCATGGCCTGCAGGTGGATCTCTGCACCCCTGTGGTCCTCCATGGGCTGCAGGGGCACAGCTGCTCCACCATGGTCTGCACCATGGGCTGCGGGGGAACCTCAGCTCCAGTGGCTGGAGCACCTTCTGCCCCTCCTTCTCCACTAGCTTTGGTGTCTTCAGAATTGTTTTTCTCATGTATTCTCACTCTGCTCTTCTCTGGCTGCAATTACATCTGCACAATAACTTTTTTTTCCTTCCTAAATATCTTATCCCAGAGGTATTACCACCATTTCTGATTGGCTTGACTTTGGCCAGTGGCAGGTCCATCTTGGAGCTGGCTGGCATTGTCTCTACTGGACACTGAGGAAGTTTCTGGCAGCTTCTCACAGAACCCATCCCTGTAGCCCACCATCTCCACTACCAAAAGTTGGCCACACAAACCCAATACACTAGGCTATTCTTATCTTTAGTTTAAATCCCAACAACATTCTATTTTCTAGTCTTGCAGTGTAATAAGAGACTTTGCAGTTTTTTCCAATTAAGCTTGCTCACAGTCAAAAGTTTTGCTTCACCAAAAGCTATGCTAATATTCTATTTCTGTGTGAAGATGTTTCAAGCTGGGACTTGAAATCTGGGCCCCTCTGAGGACTGAGGAAATTAGACTCAGCCTGTAGATATGATGGATAGGTGTACTAAGCTAAAGATTGTAAATGGAATACTTTTTCCTGTGGTCTGTCTCTAAATATTTAAGATTTATATTTCCTGTAGAACATTTTTTTGGTTGAAGCTTTTAATGATGAAAGGCTTGTGGTCAGAAAACATGGAGCACTCTTGCACATGAGAAACCTAATGTAAGAGAAGTCATTTTTCCACAATTTCACAATTAAAAGATATCGTCACCTCATTACAATTAGAGAACACCTTGATGTAGTCAGATTTGCTATTGACCATCCCTTTCTAACAGCTCTGCAGTGAATGCTGGTGCCAGGTTCTGTGCAGGTAAGTTTCAGGAGAAGTTTTTCTTTTGAACAAAAGGGATGAGGAAAAAGGGACAACGATCTCCAGACCTCGGCTGTCTCAGGAAATGGCCTGTGTGAAACTAAACTGACCTGAAACTAAAAAGGCGATTGCCTGATCAGTGCAACAAGGGGAGACTACCAGGTGATATTCACCAGTGCCTTGTGGAAGGAGGGGGGAGGCTTTTTAAGTCTAAAGATAGCACTCGATGCATGTTTTATGTAAAATGTTATTGTTAGCATAAAATGATTTTGTTCTGTCTATCTGCTTTCTCTTCCGGACTTGGCTGGGCCATGTACAAATCCCAATCATTCAACAGTACTGGAGAGTAGATAGTATTTACCTCAATAATGGTAGTTTCTTTTCGGTTCTTTTTAACTCTCAATTCAGATGATGGTTCGAAGCCAACGCCTACCATGGAAACTCAGCCCATTTTCGATGGAGAAGGTAAGAATATCCCTTAAAATAACAAAAAACCCCACTTCCCTCTACCTTTTCTCTAGGATTTATATCTGAAATGCTTTCTTTATCCTGCAAAGCAGAAAAGCCAGTGAATCTCATAAGTTATCCAAATTTCACAGTGCCCTTGGGATCTCAGACATTTTCCTTAATCCTTTTACATCCTCTCCACTTTTCTGGAATTCAACAAGAACACCACTTGACCAGATTTCTGGCATCATCTTGGAGGAAAAAGTGTCACGATGGATAAAAAAATGGTGCATCAAGTCAGAAACGGCAACTTCCTTTAGACTCTCCTTGCCCCTTTACTATCTCCGTTCTCATGATACTGATGCTGGGAGTTTCATAACCTCTGCAATGTGTTACAGCTTCACAAGAGGAAGGGTAATGCTAAACCGCAGCTTATGAATGTTGACTTGGAAGAAAATTGCTGGGAGGTTTCTTTATTTAGCAATTGCTTTCATTGACGCACATACTATTTAAGCAAATGAAGTCATTGTCCTGCGTGCACTTAATTCGTGGCCCACCCAGGCAGTTTCCTTCTCAAATGAGCAATCTTGCAATTGTATTATTTTGGAGAGGGAATTTCGGACTTTAGTCCATTGGAAGCCTTTAAACAAGGATAAAATGCCTGTCATCACAGAGGTTTCAAGCCTTTTACACATACAAAGACAAGTACCAGTGAGGATAGTGGTCCTCTGGTAATGAATTGGCCTGGTAGCAGCTGCTCATATCTTGCATATTGCTTAGAGGTAGCGCATGTTTTCTACAGGTATAAACCACAACCATTATAGTAAAGCTATGGGCTGAAGTATAAACCACTCTGTGACCAATGTGAAACTTTGGACCATAAGGCAGTGGTAGTGCACTGCTGTACTTCACACTTTTTTTAAACTGGATCAAAGGCAGAAATGGAGACTACTGAGCAAGAGTAGGTGATACTGCACTCTAAATACTTTGTGCCTTCTCATAAATGTAGGTGACAGGGTGAAGTTTTGTTGTTGTTAAAATAAGCTTATTTAATGGCAAGCTGCTGTAGTCCTTGTACTTCCAGTTAGTGATTGTAGATTTGTAAGAATTTTCTTGTGAGCTTTAAAAAACAGCAAAGCCCTCAGAGCAAAAAGCATTCTCAAATAAACAAAGACGACTGAAGCCATGCTGACTATCTCTTGTTTATATCAAAAGAAAGTTCCTCCTGGCAGAAAGCTGATATTGTATTGAATTATTGTTTGTAAGCACAAACTTCTGACCTTTAAGTTTTCCCCTGGGAGGGTACTCATAGGTATTAAAAGGAAAGAATGCACTAGTGGAGTGAAGGACTGAGACGATGTGGTTAATACAGCCTATTTAGAAACTTCTTCTAGAAGAGTGTCAACATTTTGGCCATTCAAATAGAACTGGGCAAAATTCTTGGAGTGGTATAATGAACAGGCCTTTTCTGGTCCTTCCAGTAATAGGGAGAGTCTGAAAAAAATGTTATCCTGTCTTCTATGAAAAACATTTTCAGTCAAAAATCTTCACATTGACTTGTAGGTGAACTCAAGTCTGGTAAATGGGCTTGGATTGTATGATGCCTCTCACAAATGTTGTAAGACCTTATCTCCTAGTCTTTGAGAGAGAATGACTAATGCAATGGCTTCCCATTGTATTAGCAGTGTCCCTTATGACTCAGGAGAAGAGACTGACAGGCAGGTTAATTAAGCTGTGCATCAATGAATAACCTCTTCTAAATTTGTCACTTCATATTTTTGTCACCTCTATTAGTAAAATAGGACTAACTAGATTTCAGTGGGGGTTGTAACAATAAGCACCAGAAAACCTATTCTGTGTGTGACCAAAGGTGTGTGTAATCCAATACCTTTGAGCATGCTGTCTCCAACAGTCACTTAAAGTGGGTACACCAGGAAGAGTAAGAAGCATTTGACTTAAGGGCGACCTTATAGCAGCCTTCCTATGTCTACAGGGAAGTTTATCAAGAAGATGGAGCTAAGTTCTTCATAATGATGCATGATGAGAGACAGCAGTCATAAATTG
This sequence comes from Calyptomena viridis, assembly GCA_013390005.1. NCBI lineage: Eukaryota > Metazoa > Chordata > Aves > Passeriformes > Eurylaimidae > Calyptomena > Calyptomena viridis. The sequence continues at coordinate 143,174 of WEIV01004843.1, forward strand.
AAACAAAATGGTTGGACTAAACAGAAGGAAAAACTTTGTCACAATGAGGTAGTGGAACAGATTGTCCAGAGAAGTGATATTCTGTTTCCTTTCTGAGCCACTTGGATAAAGTGTAAGGACAGGCTGGCTTTCCTGCTCTGGCAGCCAAAAGGGCCAACCATATCCTGGGGGGCATCAGGCACAGCATTGCCAGCTGACTGGGGGAAGAGATTGTCCTGCTCTGCTCTGCACTGATGTGGCCTCACCTTGAGTCCTGTGTGCAGTTTTGGGCACGACAATGTAAGGAAGATATAAAGATATTAGAAAGTGTCCAGAGGAGGGCAACAAAGATGGTTAAGGGACTTGAGGGGAAGCCATGTGAGGAAAAGCTGAGGTCACTTGGTCCGTTCAGCCTGGAGAAGAGGAGACTGAGGGAAGACCTCATTGCAGTTACAACTTCCTTGTGAGGGGAAGAGGAGAGGCAAACACTGATCTCTTCTTTGTGGTAGTAACAAGTGATGAGACCAGAGGGAACAGGATGAAGCTGTGTCAGGACAGGTTTAGAATGGCTATTAGGAAAAGATTCTTTACCCAGAGGGTGGTTGGGCACTGGAACAGGCTCCTCAGGGCAGTGGTCACAGCACCAATCATGACACAGTTCAAGAAGCATTTGGACAGCACTCTCAGGCACGTGGTGTGATTCTTGGAGCTGTCCTGTGTGGGTCCAGGAGTTGGACTTGAATTTTGTGGGTCCCTTCCAGCTCAGGATATTCTATAATTCTAAAATCCTGAGCAACCTGGTCTGTTCTTCTAGCTGACCCTGATCAGAAGGTTGGACTAGACACCTCAGGATGTCATCCTGAACAATGCCTTGGTTCTATCTGAGCAAACATGTTGTGATACTTCACTGGAATACTTTAGCAATGTCTTGGGTAGGTTTTTGTACTTTGTGTTTGACACAAATGGCAAATGACAGAAAAGGGCAAAACAGTTTATGCATTCACCTGACAGGTCTAGAATCTTCACAGGTGTTCAAAGGAATTAAAGTCCAGATCCCATTCCATTTCATTGGATTTGAGAACTGCTGGGTTCCTGTAAACTTTGTCAAAGTCAGGCAGCCAGGGTGGAGCTGATAGCAACATGAATGAACAATAAAAATGGGGAATTATTTTTCATGTTTTGCTTTTGGTTACCCACCTTCAATACAAAAGGGGCTGACTTTTTTCAAAGAGCATTAAATACACTTAGCTGCCCCTGAAATGCGTGATGCCTCTTGGACCTCAGCATCTCTAAGATGAAGGTTCATCTTTCTCATGTTTTCACCTACACTAGAGGACAATGAAAATTCACATTTCAGAGATAAGTTCCCCTCCCACTCCATACCATCCTTTCTGCAGGCATAAGAGAGCAGTGCCAGAGATAATGTAAACCAGATAATTTAAACTCTCCCATCCAAGGTTTGAATCATAAAGCAGCCATCTCTTTAAAAATTATTTCATATCATTACAATGCAAGGTTTAGAGATGTTTAGAGTGAATCTTTTCTTAGGACAAGATTCTCCTCTGCTGAAAAGTGTTTTTTTAATGTCCTTGGTGTAGCTTTAAAAAATTGTATTCCCTCCTGCACTTGTAGGCTCTGTTTATTTTGCATTCACCCTCTATTTAGTTTCAATATGCAGGGTGTAGTAATTTCCTGAAGATATCTTCTTTAAACATCTTTTCTTTTTGGTGAACATCACCTCTTAATTCAGTCAGAATCCACTCTGTCTATGTCTCTGTGTCGGAGGAGTCTGTGTTGCTTGCCTGTATCCCAAAAAAATGTCCAGCTTAACTGGATTGAAAATACATTTTTATGGTAGATTCCAAAGGAAAAATTTCCTTTTCTTTCTCTTCTTTTCCCAGAATTCCTTTTTGTGCACCTTTCAACCTCACTGAAGAATGTGCACCATTGTGTTTCTAATGCCCATTCATTCTTCAGCATCTATTGACTTTGGTTGTCCCTCATTTTTAAGCTACAGGCATACCTGGTCCATATGATGCAGAGTCAGAGCTAAGTTTCGTCCCGGATTTAGGAGTTTTGGCCCTTTCGTGGGAGAACTACTTCAAATTAAACATGGGGTAAAAAATAGGAAGGGGAGAAGCACAAAAGTAGAAATAGTTCATAAACCAAAGTATGTAGGTATATACATATCTAAAGAAGCATATCATGGCTGAGTGTTGATAAAATGATACAGTGAAACCTGCAGATAAAGCAATTTTTGATATTCCAACAGCAGTAAAAGTTTCCTTAAAAATGTTCAGCCTGTACGTTTGTGTGAAAAACAGGCCCTGAACACAATTACTATTATGCCTACAATCAATGTAGCTGAAAACATTTAGGAAGGAGAAATTCCCTTTTATTTTTTTTCATGCTCATGTAATGTATAATCAGTTTCTCTTGTAGTCAGCTAGCTTCTCCCTTTGCTGAGGAGATCCATGTAAATGTCAATAAGGCAGCAGGAAAACTCCTATGAAAAGTTCTTAGAGGAACTTAAGAAAAACCTCAGGATGTACTATTTAAGGTGTGTTTTTGTGGAAACTGAAACTAAAAAAAAATCAGCTCTGAAAATGTCACTTGGGGTGTTCTAGCCCATGGTATTGAGTAGTGCTTTGCTGAGTTCTAATCAAATGCTGAGGTTGTGTCATTTCTGTGGCTTTGGGCAGGTTCTGATGTGTTTTGAAGTTGATTATAACACCTCAGAGGTGCTCTAAGCACTTTTTTCCCACAAATTTATGTTTGGATGTCTTGGTTAGTGCATCAGACATGCTTTTCTAACCAGAACTTGTTTCTTTAATAGACTTCCTTTCAAGTCTTTCCAGAAATATCTTCATGTCTCTGCCTATTTATTTCAGATTTTGTTGTTGCTTGTTTCAGGGAACTGACTGTAGCTAACTCTTCTTGGGCTGTTAGAGCAATATTTAAGGTCTGGATTGACTTTTTAAAATATGGATTTCATATGTACTTTCAGGAGAAACAAAATACATTATAGCACAGATCGTAACCTTTGAGGTCTCTAAGTCTTGAGGAGAAAGGCTTTAAACTTGAGGATTTAGGAAGTGGGAGGTAAAGGGAGGAAAAAAATATGTTGCCAGCAGAGAGGTACTCTCTGGAATGGGAAGCTAATGAGATAGCATGTGGAAAATTTACAGATGGTGGTTCATAAAAGGTGGAAGACCTTACCAGGTAATGAACCTGTCTCTACAGAGATGATGAATCAGTTAAGGCATGATTGTACTCAACATTTTGTCTTCTATGAAGACAGACTGAAAGAGCTGGGGTTGTCAAGCCTGGAGAAGGCTCTGAAGAGACGTTATAGCACCTTCCAGTCCCTAAAGTGGGCCTAAAAGAAGGCTGGAGATGGATGTTTTACAAGGGCAGGTAGTGACAAGACAAGGGTGAATGACTTTAAACTGACAGAGGGTAGGTTTGAATTATATATAAGTAAGAAATTTTTTCCTGTGAAGGTGGTGAGACACTGGAACAGGTTGCCCAGAGGAGTTGTGGATGTTCAGTCTCTCTAATTGTTCAAGGCTGGGTTTGATGGGGCTTAGAGCAACTTGATCTAGTGAAAGGTGTCCCTGCCCATGGCAGGGGGTTTGGAACTAAGTGATCTTTAATGTTCCTTCCAACCTAAACCATTATATGATTCTGAGTAACAACCGTGTGTGTTTACTAGTTGCTGTAGTTTCTTTAATGCTGTTATTTTTTCTCTTTCAGAAATCACAGCACCCACCCTTTGGATTAAGCACTTGGTTATTAAAGATTCCAAATTGAACAGCTCCAGTATAAGGAATTCAGGTAATGTTCCATCTCAAAAATAAAAATTTCTTTTAACTAGTTGGTAGTTCATCACCATATGTTCTTGGTTTCATTCTTTCTTCATTGTAGCTATCGTGCTGCTTGTGGGACTTGAAGTCCAGCTGTAAAATAATTTCAGATAACAACCTTTTTTGTGTCCAGAAGGCCATAGTCATGTGGAATGAAGGGTGTTTGTTTCCACAAACCATAACAAAACATAACTGTATCTTGTAAGAGCTGCATTTTAAATCTGAGTGTTCCACCTTCTGTTTAGTGTTGACAAACAGAAGATATTCTCCTGAAACTGATCTCTATTTTTAGAGCATTTACATTTTGCTTGGCATGTGTAAATCCTAATTAAGCTAGGGATCAGGAAAAGCAGAATGATTGTAGCCTTGTGATTAGAGCACTTGACTGAGAATCTACATGTGTCCAGTGAGTTTTTCTTCTCTCAGTAAAACAGCATTACTAGGAGGGATTGCTAGTGCTGTTACCCCAGCCCACCTTAAAGTATTAAATGACAACCAGATTCCTTTCTCAGAAGGGTGAGATGCAGGTTCAGATCTTCTCGGCCAGAGGCAGGAACCAAAATATGAACATATAGGCTGTTGAACAGCAAAAACATTGTTTTTCTCCGCTTACAAACTGTGTCATCTGTCTGTCTGAATCCTAAAAGCCCCAAAGTCAGTTTTTCTTTTTGGGGCAAATGAAAGGTCTGGATCAACACAATAGTACTGTGGCAAGAAGATAGAACAGTTTTGTTGTTTGTTTTGAATTGCTTTTCCCCTTTCCCAAACATATGCATCCACATATGCATCCTCATCGGGTAGCTAAGCTAACTAAGCCCGTCATTTACCACTGCCCACTGTAATGTGTCATTTTTAACACTGACAGAGCAGGAGGTTGTACGAATGGGATTGTTGCAGTGGGCATTCTCTAATCAGCATGGCTGGGAACTGTCTTTTCATTCTACATTTACCATTTCGGTCTCCCCACTCCCTCAACCTATTCCAGCCTGCAACGGTCCAAATGATTTTTTTACAGTTCTTAATCTGGAAAACAGTTGATAATGTATCCCACTTCCAAGAAATCTAATGGCTGCTTGTTTAGGAGCACCCCATCTCCACTTAGGAATTCAGAGTTGGGTTATCGCCAAATTCATTTTTGTTAGTGATTTTGTTTTAGTTAGCAAAAGTTTCCAGCCTGTATCCAGCTTACCGTGACAACCTTTAAGAAAACCACAGAGTGATGTAATGAGCCCATGCATGGAAAAATAAACAGCTCTGGAGAAACCAGCAGTAGCAGCCTCAAGTAAATATTCTGCAGTCACTGGGGTTTTGAAAATGACGTTATTTGAAAGGAAGAATGAGTAATATATTAAGGTTAGCAGCTGAAGACAGGTTTGTGTGTGCTGTGCCTAGTTTAAAAAAAAAAAAAAAAAAAAAAAAAAAACCCATAGCCATTTATTTCAACATCTTGCTTGGTGAATGGGGGACAATTCTACATGGCCTGTTGTGTTCAGCTCTGGCACCCAAGCATCGTGCAGGCATCTCATGATGGCATTTCAGTGATAGTACTTTCTCCTGTCAGGAGCTCTTAGTGGACAGAGTATAACTGTGAATGAGGGTTGAAGAAAAGAATGGTGGTTTTCACATTTCTTTTTCTTAATTGAGTCTCCTTGGAGTCTCAACTTTAGGGCTTTTCAGGGGGAGAAACAACTTGAAAACCGCATAACTGTATATACCCTTCCATCCACCCCTAAGAGAGGCTCTGTATTCGTGGGTACAGTTTGTCTCCAGAGATCTGCAGTGAGGTGGGATGTGATTATATCAAGTTTGCTAACAGGACTTGGGTTCTCTGGTTTGTCTGTGTTCCTTTAAGTTTTTTCCCAGTTGCAGGAAAAAAAAAAAGGGCAAACAAACACCCGTAGCACCCCAAAAAATCCCTCTCTCTAGTACTCAACTGGGACCATTTTGCTGCATGCCTTTCTTAATGATCAGGGATAGTGATTGCTCCTAGGGGGAATATACGAGGCTTTTTAGGAGCCCATACATTAAAAAGGAGTCTTATTTGAGTCTCTAGTTTCAGACTATATTACTGTAGTTCCTCTTGAGTCAGGTGAGACCAACCACCATATAGCAGAATATATACATATAGAGCATATATGTCTGTATATACATACAGAGCATGCTGATTCGCCCTGGAAAAGGAATATGGCAGTTTTAGTGGGATACCCCCAGAACAGCCAAGTTTGGACAAAAGTTTAGTTTGTTATTAGGACTTGCCTTTTCAGAAGTGAGGATAAACCCAAGGAGCTTGAACACCTATATTATTTTCCAGAGTGGAGAGACATTGCACCTATTTGTGTTGAATGTATAGTTAGTTATTTGGAGTTGGAGTGAATTTCCTCATGCCTTGGAAATGTGGAACACTGCAGAGAACAAGGAGCCACAGGTAGATTCATATGGCTCTTGTAAAGCAAAGCAGTGTTTTGAATGCGGGTAGTTTGTCACCTATCTTTATCCTGTCTTCTCAGCCTTATTGTTTATCTGTCTTGTCCAACCTATGGTGCACGGCAGTCCCCACCTTGTTATTTAAAAACATGTGAGACCATGGACTTTGGCTTCTCCTGCTGCTTTTCTCCTACTTTCTGCTGTAACTAAACTAGTTGTGTTAGTTACAGACTGACTGGCTATCTCTCCATGCAAGTTGTGTTAATGTTACCTTTCAAGCGTCTAATACAGGATTGTAGGCTCTTCCCCAAAATCTGTGGGTGGTTAGTGTTAATCAGGATACAAAGTGGAGAGATGGCTATTGCTTTGGCAGGAAAGCCAGTTGGTTGAAAAGGGGATGTAATCAGGCATAATTGTGCTTTAGCAACGTCTGAATAAGATGTTATGGTGGAATTTGAATTGGAAAATTTTGGTGCCTGTGAATTACATTCTAATGCTGACTGCAGTCCTCCTTGATAAATATTTGGTGCTTAAATATTCTGGGCATAACACCTGGCATTAGCTAATGCCTTTTGAATTTCTCCATAGCTAAAAAAGGAAAAAAATGATGGTGTCAAGAACAAGAACTTGTGGGAGGGAATGAGTGTGTTAGAAAGCTTTTGCCTTTTCTACTATCCTCTATTAATGTGTCTTGTCTGTCTGTGTCTCCCAACACAGTGTTCCTCTGACCAGTCACAACTCTTAGGCTAAAAATCTATGACTTCATTGTCCCACCTGTGACAATTATTTATCTTCAAATCTTTGTATTAGTCCTCCCACCCCTTCTTTTTGTGAGGGTTTGTTTTGACTTGGTTTTGAATTAATTTAGATTCTGCCTTCATATCAAACAAAGCAATCTCAAGAGAAGCTCCTGTTGAGTATAAAATGAAAACTTACTAATTCCATTACATTTTCTCAACAAATATCTGTGCTCTTATCTGCTGAGTTCCTGCTTCCTTGCAAGCCAAAATGTGATGTTTCTTCCTTACTTTTTATCCCTCCTTTCCCTCCGGCTCCATCTGTGGTTTGGGCATCCCTTCCTGTCTTGGCTGCAGTTTGGGAGACCTCTGTCTCTTTGTCCCTCCTGGAAGTTCTGAGAAGGTATGATACATGTGATGCACAAGTGTGATTCTTCCATGGTCTCAGTGTGACAGGTGTGTGTGATGAAGAAGGGTGTATTTAGGGAAGAACAGAGGCAGGGGGAATGGAAGAATCTAGGAGCAGGACCCTTCCCAGACAGCCAGCAAACAAAGTCTTAAATAACATGCCACTGGGGACTAGTTAATCTGCTCTATGAAAAGGTGCAAAGTATACAAGTGGGAAAAATAACATTGTATAATAATCAGCATGCAACCATAGGTGTTAAACCATATGCAGCTAGGCAAATAAATGAGGCTCCCCCTGAGTGCTGTGTGATAAATCATTCCCAAAGAATTCAGTCACTCCCCCCTCCTTATCCCCCAAAGAAAGAAAACAAATTACTTTAGACATGGAGTCATAACTGCTACTCTGCAGCTGCCAGTTAAGGTGAGTGGATAGGGAACAGTAGGAGAGAGGCAAAGGTATAAGAAGCTGGGGTAAGAGATTAACACCCACCTTACAATAATCTCTTTGTACGTTGACCATGTTCTCTTTCAAACTGATGTCATCAGAACTGTGAACTCTGTTGTTAGGGTACTGTGTATATTTTGGGAAGAGGGTGGGGCTGCCATCCTTATGTTCCTCTTGGTGGTCATCTCATTTTTGCATTTTGCCAGACCACCAAAATACTGAAATGGTCAATGGAAACATGGGAGTACATTTTGTACTGCCCAGGGGTGGCTAAAGTGCATACTTTCCAGGCTGTTGAAGTGGTGTGTAAGTAGCTGGAAAGACCTCTTCGTAGAAGAGCCAAACGTCGTCTCTGAAGAGGAAGGAAGGCTGGGCAGGGAACCCACCTTCAGAGGCAGACAAAAAATGGGAAAAAGCAAGGTAGCATTCAATCTCCTGGAACATTTGAGTGACAAAGAAATGTTAAACTAGCTGACCTCACTCTGGATGAATGGAATGGTATTTCTTTGATTTCCTCAGTTATAATGCAAGGAAGTCTGTGGTCCTGCTGGTGTCATCAGTTTCCCACCACACCTTAGGCTCACTGAGCAGGCTCCAACAGCACAAAGCTGCAGCTTCTCTCCGGAGCTCAGACCTCAGAATGCATAGGCTTCCACAGATGAAGGGGCTATTGTCTGTGTAAGGCTAGAATTCAGAGAAATCTGACTGGGATCACTAACTTCAGCTATAGTACCACTCTGCAGTACTTCCTTTGCCTTTTAAGAGCATGGACGAGGGCTGTAATCCGTCTTATGACACTGACGAAGTGGCTGCTCATCATGGCTGATTTCTGAATTCCATGTTATGTAATCAAACTTCCAAAGCCTGAACATTCTGCCCAGAGACAGCTGACTCAAGCTAAATATCCAAAAGCGAGTGCTAGCATTCCTGTCAGAGGCAATTCCCTCTGTCTCCTTGTAAAGTGCTAAATATTACCAGGAAAAGTTGATCTGCCATACCATGAAAAGGCCCATCACACTATAAACCTGTCCCTCTTGCCTTCTTTTATTCACCAGTAGTAGCACAAGAAAAGAATGTTGCTGTAGGTTAGGAAGACCAGTTTAAACTATTTTTCATCTGACTGTGACAGTTTTCAAAAGCTTTCTGTTTGGTGTCCTAATTAATTGCACACCTATAATACTGTAAAAGTAGTGTGCTTGTATACTCCAGCCAGCAGAGGTAGGCAAGTTCTCCAGTAATTGCTGTGCTAGTCATTCAGGTACTATTAAGAACCAACGTGGAGGTGAAAATAGTTTCCCAATAATACTAAGGCTCCAGTGGAAACACCTATTGTGTCTCATTTTATTGAACAGCATTCGTCGGTGTGGAAAGAGTGCAGTGAAAAAGGAGTATAGAGAAAATAAATGTGTTCAGAGACAGCTGGCTTATCTCAAAGCTAGGTATGCCACAAGCTCACAGTGCTTAGAAACTATGTGAAATGGAAAAGAGGCATTAAGGAAATAAAACCAGACTCTCTGTAGCTTTGTCTCAAAATGACAAGGGCAGTGTCCAAGGTTGAAAGCTTTTCTACTGCTGAGGAACCCTCCTGATGTCAAGAACTGAAGAGGCTGCATTTTGATGCCAAACTTTCTCTCCTCGGGCTGTGGAAACTGTTGTCACTGTGAAGGTATTGCACAGCTACAGCTGTCATGCAGAATGTGGAAGCCAGATGCATTAGGGGGGATCAGACCTCAAAATCTGGAAACTTAAACCAGATCAAAAATGTTCAAGATTTTAGTCTGTGTTAGCAAGAGGTTGCCTCAGTCATTGAGGATCTGCTGGAGCTTCTCGGCTTGTGTGAGGAGAGTGGAAAAGGCCCGAAGAGCTCATGTAGGTTTTTTTCTCCCTGTTTTTTAACCTGGGTCATATTAAGTTAATAGCAGCTTTGACACATGTAACCTGTTCCTAATGTGGCAACAGAGATTGCACCACCTCTTCCAATTAGTGAACAGTTAATCACCAAACCTAAATCTCCTTTCTCCAAGTAGGCTGTCTGCTACTTGAAGTACCCATGGGGAAGAAAAAAAAAATTATCTATGACTATCTTCTTTTTTTATAGAACAGCTTTTATGTCTCAGAAGACTGAATGTCATCCCTAGACTAAACAAATTGAATTCTTCTGGCCTTTTCTCATAGATCAAGTTTCCTAGACCTTTGCCTGTTCTCTTTGCTCTCCCATGCCCTCTTGCCAAATGGTCTGTCTCTCCCTCAAAGTGCAATGCCCAGAGCTTGTACACTGGAATGATTTAAAGGCTCACCAGTCCTTAGTGCCCCTTTCTTATGTGAAGTCCTTGTCATTACATCCCACAGCTAGATTTTCCTATTTTGACTTTTTTGTTGTCGTATGCAATGTCATGAAGTTGCAGACTTTTTTGTGGTCTACCTAAGTTCCTGACCATTTTTTTCCAAGTCTTGCTGTCTCGCCAGTAATTTCCTCTCAATGCACTGGATTTCTCCTTGCTGGTTGTTATGGTTTGTACTTGTAAGTTATGATCACACTGATTTAAAACCATTTATCAAGGTGACTTTCAATTCTTTACTAAGTTCAGTCTGTAAATTGGATGCTCTGTTCCAGATTGGTCATTTAATTTGATACAAGTCTCATGATAGCTTTCAAAACTGAACAACTGTTTCACAGAGAACTTTTGAGATATCTTGTGTTGGAAAGCATGTTTTTCTTAACCTGTGGTGTTAGACAACTATCTCATAGTAATTGTTGCAGTCTGCATTTTCCTTGTTTGCTTAGGAGAATGACACAACTTATAATAGGCTCTAATGAACTAGAATTTAATCAGAGCTCTGTTTAATGCATTGTGTATGAACATAAAAATATTTGCAAGTTTTTTCCAGGGTGATGTACTATAGCCATAAAAACTGCATTGCTTTCTTTCTGCCATCCTTCAGCTAGTTTGGCTACAACTCTACAAGGGCTAGGACTATGTGGCTGACTGCTTGAGAGATGGGATGGTAGAAAGGGTCCAAGGCCTGCCTGAAAGGCAGTTGAATTAGAATTGCAAAGACAAGTAGCTTTCAACTGCCAGATTTCAAGATGTGCAAGTGTGAATCTTTATTCCTGCGTGGTTTGGAAACTCTGTGGAGCAGACTCCTTTCTTAGCTGGGCAGCATCCAATGCCCCCAGGTTCTGATAAGTGAGCACAAGTTGTGCATCAGAAAGTCCCTCACTGTTTGCTCTAATCCCTGAGACAGTGCTTCCTTCAGCCAGTCCTCCTTATTTTAAGCTAGAGGGTAGATGTTGAATAGACTTCTCATTATGTAACACTGATGGGCATGCAGTGCAGCTTTATCTCTTTGAGCAGGAGAAAAATGGCAGGGGAAGGATATGTTCTTGGATAGCTGAAGTTTAATGAGCCACTTGGAACAGTGCATTTTTAAAAATTATAACCCACCTGTTAAACCTTTGCATTGTACTTGTTCAGCACTGGAACATGTGGTAACATCTGCTTCCTCTGTAGCCTATGCCTTGAGAAATGAAATTAAGTACCGAGGTAAGGCAAGGACTGCTCAACTGGTACAGTGTGGGAGCACCTGCAAGGTTTGCTTTGCTTTCTACCTTTAGATCAGCCCGAATACTCTGGAGGGACTATGATTCCAGACAGAACAGGGTGGAGTGGGTATCAGCACTGATGACTAACAGAGGTGTGGAGAGATTTATGCTATCCCAGTGAGCCATATTTGCTCAGCTGTTATTGTGCTCCTAGTAAACACAGAAGGGGTTGTTTCTCTCCCTCCACCCACAGCCCTGCTCAGAGGACAGGCAGCTAGTGCCTATTCACTGCATTGCTTTCCTAGTCCTGCTAGCACTTGTGCGTGTGCGTACCCGAGGCTTTTCAAATTCTCTTTCCCCTCTGAGGTGGAAAGGATGCAGATTTGGGCTGCTGATATAACCTGTACTGAAATTTTTTTGGGAATGAGGCTGTGCTTTCTGCTCACAGCTTTTGTAAGCTCCATACTGGGATGAGGCACCTGTTTTCCTGGAGTGGACCTGGATCCTGTTTACAGTACAGCTTCCTTATACAATGTAAAAGCACCTTTAAGCTGGTATAAGTGCTATGATAAAATAACCAGTTCAAGGTTCCTATTCTCTGCCACAGCAGTGTAAAGACACTGCGTAAAAATGAGAAATTAACCCTGTCTGAATTAAGCTCCCCTGGAAGACAGGCAAGCACTTTTTTCTCACTGGGAGAAAAACTGAGGCATAAAGACACTTTAGCCCATGTTTGGGTTGGCACGGGATGTCACTAGGAACTTGGCACTAGATATATATGCTGCTGCCCTTTGTTCTGTGCTGCACTAATTCTTCATTGAGGGGGAAGTTGTAAGTTGAACAAAAAAATTTGGGAGAGATGTGTTTTATTTTTTTGAAATGGTACTTTGAAGTCAGGTCCCCGTTGTATCACTAACAATGGGGATTGATCAAGAATCCTTCAGTAAAAGACCTCTTCATCCCCTTGTGATGAATGCTTGTTCATTAAAACTGAAGCTTTTTGTGGGAACTCCATGGGAAAAGTTTCTCTGGTCCAGACAGAATTTCTAGTCAAAAGAAATGAGAGAGGGAAAGAGAAGGAAATCTGCCCTGCCTGGCATGGCCTGTAGCTTTGGGGCTAGGCTGTTCACATAGGTTCACTGGGGCTGGACAGAAGCACAGGGGGAGGTTGAACCCCGTCTTTTGCCCAGTTTGGAAGATCAAATTCTGTCTCTTATGGGTGTAGGGATCTCTCCAAGGTGATTTGTTGTGGTGTCACAGTCTCCTTCTTCTTCTAATAAAAAATAATTTGGGTCCAGAAGAGCAATATTCAAAAAATCATCTGCTGTGGTTGGATGGCAGATCTTCTTTATATCCCACCCTAATCCATAGCATCCTCACAGCCACAGTGAACAATGCTTGGTCCTTTGGCTCTGATAACAGCGAGTTGTTATGTGTCAGGAGAGCCAGCTGGAGGAGGCTGCCTCATTCCCAGAGCAGCACACCCTGCAAGCTGAGGATGAGAACTGTTAAGCATGAGCCTTTGGCTAGATGCTGCTAGACACCCTCTCTTCTCAGCTTTGTAGGGTAAACAAACATCCCATCTCTTTAATTACTGTATAGTTTATTAGACAGTCAGATGAATCCCTTACCTCATCCATCATTTTTATTTTTATTGTGCAGGCACTAGATATATGTTTGAATGTGTGTACTTAAGGGACCAGGAATGAGAGACCTTTTTATGAATCTGACCATGTATTTCTCGGAAGGCCATTACTAGGGGAAAATTGTTGCATAAATAATGTGCAGTTGCAGATGTCCAAGCCCTGTTTTCCTGCAATAGCTCATGGTTTCAGAGACACTATTTGAAAAATATATTTTAATGAGTGTTAGAAGCAGCCAAGAGTAAGAAGGAACAAACAGCATTTTAGAGCTGGGCAGTTAAG
>WEIV01004843.1:156600-310497 GCA_013390005.1 Calyptomena viridis
ATGTCATTGGATTTTTTGTAATCTAGATTTGCTGTCTCACGAAGGTTTCACTCCCCAGGAACAGCAAGTTGGCAAATATTACTCAGTTTCTTTGCTGATGGTTGTCTTAAGTCAAAGAAGAGTTGGTAGAAAATAGAACGTGACAGTGCCTTTAAAATAAATAAATAAATAGATATAATATTATTTTTTGTCCTAGAAAGACTGTGTTCCACTTGTCTTAAATGTTCTTTCTCTAAATGTTTAGTTTAGGGAAAGAAGGAAAACCTTTCTTTATCTTTCTGTGCCTGCAACTCCCATTAACAGGGAATAGGCTTTTAAGTACCCTGCACATATAATAAATATAGCCTTTTCTAAGATGACAGCCTAATGTCATACCTGGCATTAAACTTTCTAGCTTGGCCATAGGCTTTCACTATTCTCCATGAACCTGGCCTTGGCAACAACAGCAAAGTTTCCAGTAAGCAGTTTGACTGGAACAGGCAGACTTCAGTGTCCTGGAGCTGGGATAGCATTTGATGGTCCCTTCATTACCCATGAGGCCATCTTTCAGGGTGACAGTGCGTGCAGCTCCTGCCAAGTCCCATGCTAGGGAAGGTGATGGTATGGATTTCCCAGCTGATTTTGCTGGGTTTTGAATACCCCAAATGTTAATACTCATATTTATTTTTAAGGGAACCAAGTGCTGTTAAAGTGGTAGCCTAGAAGAAAGAGCTTCTCCAGGGGCTAGTGCTAGGTAATACATTCTGCTTACTAGACAGATGTCACCGAAGGAACTTTCCATAAGGCTATTGTCAGAGTCAATGTGTTTGCTATTTGTCTGATCTGTGCTAGCTCAGGGAAGATATGATGGATCTGCAGGGAGTTCAGAGAAGAACTTTGTCTGCTGGGGCTTTTCAGCATGTAAAAGAGATGAAGTGTAAACCTGTAATGCAGGGAGGAACTTTCATAGCAGCTGCTTCTAGATGTATACTAGAAATGAGAAAAGAGTGAACTCCCTGCTATTTCAGTTGTACTGCTACCATTGCTAATGAATTCTGGTGACAATGGCAGAGTTTGCATCATGAGATCTAGTTGATATAAACCGAACAAAGCCTGTAAGGTTTGTTTCGCTCAGTCTTTAAACACTCCTCAAACAGAAACAACTGCCAGTTAGTTACATATTCTGGTGGTAAATGTTGTGACTATTCAATTCCCACAAATTTCTGTCAATAGTGCAGAATATTTTTTCCACTTTTTTATAACATAGCAGAAACATGTGTGTTAGTATGTACATTTATTCTGTGTAATTTGCACATTTAATTGAAAATGTATGTAAAATAAGATACTAATTCGTTAAAGACATTTATTCTTTTTTTTTCTTGATTTCAATAAAAGTGGTATATTTCTTCTGACACACAAAGAAAACTCACTTTATTTTTGTTCAGAGAAATTTTACTGCTAGTTTTGCAAGACTCAAAGGACTTGAGAAATCTTGTTTTGACATTGTGCACTCAGGAAGCTTTGGGGATTTAGACAGAAAAATTCCTGGAATGTAGTTCTTTTTAGCAGTTTTTTCTTTTGCTTATAATATAAAAATGAAAGGGAATTTTGCCCCTGTTTTTTGCTTCCTCAAGCTGCATGAATAACAGGCCTCACCTGATGGCCAAGGTATGAATTGCTCTTGGCAGACTGTGGATAAAAGGGGGCCCCTTTGATGTGAATGGTTTGTTGGGGAGCCTGCAAACCTCTCACTCAATGACTTCTCTGTCCATGTACAGCTTGGGAACAGTTGCCGGGCCTTTTTTTTTTTAAGATGTGAAATCTGTCAGCAAAGTGAAGTCAGCTTAAATATCAGCTGAGGCTTGAGCTCCCTTTCAGTTTTTGTTGACTTTATCCCCTCCTGCTCCGTCCTGGTCAAGTTTCTCTCCGCTTGAGTCAGACTTGCCAACACTTAAAAGTTTTTATTCTGTATTTTGATTGTATGGGCTTGTGTATGGCAAAGTTCAGGTGCCCTTCACATTCCAAGCCTCAACAGTGATCTGAAATGTTGACAAAAGTTGAGACCATTCTGGGTTTCTGAGACTCTTTGAGTTGCTACAGTTCAATTTCAACCAGTAAAAGTGCTTCTGGTACCCAAGTATGCTGTATTCAGGTGGTGCTGTACAGACCTAGACTGTGGGATTCTGGCTATGAATTGGCACCACTTCTTTTCCACAAATATAGAACAAAAATTACTCTCTACACCATAATTTATCACCAAAATATAAGACATAATTGATGGTCTGCAGACAGATGGGCAAAATACAAGGAAACAGTGAGTGTATGTTAGCGATGTGCTGAGCCAGACCCAGGAGCAGGATGCTGAGGTCATGCCATGTCTGCTGATGGTGTGAACATCTACAGATTTGGGATTGACCTATGGTATCATTTCTAGTCAGTGTTGAAGCATTTTATGTATTGAAAGCTTGAGGGAGTTCTTGGCCATGACAAGGAGTTACAGGTTTCATGGCTTATTTTTAAAAAGAAAAGAAAAAACACAATAAACTGCAAGGAAGAGGAAGGCTAGGGAAGCAGAGGACAACTGTTCCTGCTTGTTTTTAATCATTCTCCTACGGATAAAAGTTTGGAGTTAGATTGTTGTCTTTTGTTACCCTAAACTTAGACGTGTTTTAAATCAGGTGATCAGCTGCCTTGCCTGCTTTTTTTCTCACTGTGATACCTTCAGTAGTTTAAAAAGTTTAAGTAATTTTCCTATTCATCGAAGGGCCAGAATACTCAAAGACTTATAATTGAGAACTTCTGGCTGTTGAGCCAAATAATCTTAATGTCATGCAGGTATTCTGTGCTTCTCTTTCCCCTAAAATGGCTGGTTCCAGGTAAGAGGCAGCAGCCTGGCACTGTCCATACATCCGTCAGTCCTCTGCAGATGGTGGTTAAAGAGGTGGCATTAGGGTCTTACGTGCCAGGCTGGCTGCAGAAGCCACTTCTGGGCGTCTTCCTGTTCTTTGGTTCATGCCACCTCTGTACTCTGTTCTTTGTCTGATGATGTCTTCAGGAGTAGCCTTTTCTGTGTAATAGGTTATTAAGGGACAGAGTCTTGCCTACCCCTCAGTAGGCAGCAGAGTTGGGTGCTTTCGTTTTCCAGGCTGGAGAGGTGATGGCAGTGTGGGTAGAATGGGATATCCCATTCTGTTTCCTGCTGAGGTGTGTGCAGGTGCTGTCTGCACTGGATAAGGAGATGTTAAAACATAACCTGCTCCTCTTGGGATCATGTTGGAGAGGTGCTATTGGGAGGGAAGAGTGTGGGGCAGAGCAGGGTGTTTGCCCCCTTTGTTTAACTGGAAAATACAAGCTACAATGTAGGATCTGTCAGTTTGTGAAAACATAATCTCGTGGCTGCAGTAATAGTGAATTATTGTTATATGATAGTTCAGTTCCAAGATCCAAGTGATCAGAAGAGTTTTTCCTGCTGTTTCTGACATGCTGGGCACTTGGCAGTCAATGTCTATAATCCATAATCTTGCGTCACAGCTAAATGTAGGAAAAAGCTCTCAACCCAGAAGGCCCTGAGTTCCTGGGGAAGTAGACATACTGGTGTTTGAGAAGGAAACAGACACAAAGGGCTCCTGATGTGAAGGATACCCATATCCTGCTGAGCTGAGGAAAGTGATCTTGATTTGGTTTTTTTTCCACCCTGTCCAACCTCCCTTCTGTCTTCCAGAGAAAGTTCACTCCTGTGACCAGGAAAGGCAGAGTGCCCTGGAGGAGGCCAGGCAGAACCCCCGCGAGGGTATCGTCATCCCTGAGTGTGCTCCTGGAGGACTCTACAAACCAGTGCAGTGCCACCAGTCTACTGGGTACTGCTGGTGTGTCCTGGTGGACACAGGACGTCCCCTGCCCGGTACTTCCACTCGGTAAGAGCTATAGCCAGGTCTGGTGAGGTGCTTAGCTGGACATGATAAGATATTAAAAAAAATACTATTTCAATATCAAATCAGTTCCTCACTCTGGAGCAGTTATGTTCCCTGTTTAGTCTTACTATGCAGCTCTCTCTCCGTAGGAATTGGTGTATAGAAACTGCTGTCCTTTCTTTTCTCTGTGTTAAGTATTCACGCAGAACAGCCATTTTTGTTTTGTGACTTGCAGCTTTGGGGTGCTATCAGGAACTGGGGCTTTTCTAAAGAGTACAGATTACAGGCATGACCAGTGAAGACAAGTGACTTTGTTGCATTATCATCTTCTCTATGCTTCTATGCTGTAGCCACTTGAATCCTGACCAGTATAGATTTAGAAGACTGCTTTGTTGTGCCTTGGTAGATTTTAAGCAAGTGATAGATTTTTCTTTCAGTTACCCTGTATCTTAAAATTATCTAGGGAATCTTTTCTCATTTGTGGTTTGAAAACACATTGTAGGTCTGGCAAGCTGTAAAATCAGGCCAGTAGCAGCTGGGACCTAGACTTTGCTAGATACAGTGATTCTGCAGTGCCTGGACAGCTTTGAAAAAAAACATCACTCTGTGCCCACAAGAATTGGAAGCAGGCCTTGTGGTCTTTGTGGGTTTCGGTTGGTAGCTGGTACTGGACTGCAAAATATGTTCTTCCTTCTCTTTCCACTTCTGCTGCTGTTGCTGACTGTCTGCAGATTTATTGGTTCTGCGGGTTTATTGGTTCCCTCTCCATAAGCAAATTAAGGCACAACCCATTGGTGACCATGTGCTGACACTGAAGCTGTGTCACATAGTTCAGCTTCTGCTCTTCTCCTTTTTCAGCTATGAGACTCCAGTGTGTGAAAGTGATGCCAGATCGAAGAGCACAGAGGTTGATGATCCATTCAAGGACAGAGAACTTCCAGGTCAGAGGAACAAGATCCTATCTCTGCCTTCTTACCTTGTCTCATCTTGGAACTCTTAAGAATATTGTTGAGGAGATGGGGGATTTTCCTCACAGTGCATGCTTTTACCATGGGGTTTATTCCATGCTATTTTGGATTACCTCCAGTTTCAGCACTGAACTGGAAAAGGCTAGGAGTGTCCTGGGAGGCCTGTTTATTGCCAGTCTGCCCTTTGAAATAATGTCTGGGATCAGAATTTTCAGGAAAGAAATCTGGATGCCAGGAGATCCCCTGAGGAAGGAATGGGCTCAGCATTAAATGTTCTTCAAAGGCTGACCAGGACAGGATCTTTTCGATTTAGCAGGGCTTTTCAGCACACCCTCAGTCACAGAAGAAGGCATAATTGGCAATTGTTAGTGGACTGACTTTGCTCCCTGACTGCATGGACCAGGCAGGACAACATTCCTGGTGTACTAGGGTCCCCTAACTGATGATGGCTTCTCACTTAGCTGGACTTTATCCCTCAGTTTCTGCCTGGTACACACTTTATTTCCCATTGCTGCTTTTTTTATATTCTGATTTTCCCTGACAAGCCATAATTTACTGTTTGCCCACTTTTTTTCTGCTGGGAACATGTGCTGGGCATAGGTGTTCGTGCAGCTCATAAAAATGCTGTCCTACTTGCCTATGCTTTGGTTTTTCCTTCCAGCTACCTTTCTAAGGAGCAGAGTGGGTGAGGACTGCTTGAAAACAGAAGTACAGCAGGTCCCTCTCCACCAGTGAGTGTGGTAGAGACCAATAACTGCAGAAAGGACTGTTAGCTCTGAATCAGCTTTATTTTCTGTTGGCCCTCTATGGCTAGCAGAAATTTAGTTGCCCCTGACCAAGTTAGCAAAGGAACTGAGATTACTACCAGATCTGTCCTGTGTGTCTCCTAATTCTCTTCCTGCTGACTCCTGACCTCAAACCCCAGAGCTTTCTACTTAGCAGCTCTGCGCTCAGCAGGGTTCTCTCCTGTGCAGCTCCTCATTTTCACAAGTCATGTAGAATTTTTCTATTTTCCTCCCACTCACATTCAAAGGAAATTGACCAATTGGTTCAAGTATTACATTGGGAGATGGTGAGAGGGAAACCAGCTAAATGATTGCATTAAGGCTCATTTCCTTAGGAAATAACAGTAAAATAGAATAACCTTACTTCCTTGACTCCCTATCCCGTTCTCCCATTGCTTTACTGCCTATCCCTGCACTTCATCCCTGCCTCTCCTGAACTCATCTGTGAAAATCCTTTGCTCTTGGGCTTTTTCTTTGAGACTCTTATTTCTGATCTCAGGAAGATAGGATGGTCCTTTCTTCACTAAAGCCAGACAGGGGGACAGGAACTGCTTAATGCAGGAAAGGACACTGGATGCTCTGTGGCTTAGTAGTCTGGTGCCAGTATCAGACTACAGGAGAGTTGCCCTCTCAGCTCAAGCCGCTTTCCTGTGCATGAGTAAACTTTAAGCTCTGTGTTTGGCTGCACTGGTTGGCATGATTGTTGCCCAGAGAAGCTTTAGATGTTCCATCCCTGCAAGTGTTGTTCAAGGCCAGGTTGGATGGGGCCCTGAGCAACCTAATCTAGTGAATGGCATTGCGCAGGGGAGTTGGAACTAGATTACCTTTGAGGATCCTTCCTACCCTAACCACATTCTATGATGATTCATGTCACTGAAAATACTCCTTTCTATGGAGAGATGGAGGATCTGATCCTGGTTTGTCTGTCTGAGAGATGCTGTGCAGCATGATCTTTTTATACAGTCTTGAGGTTTGTTTGATCAACTGCTCTTTTATGCAAAAATTCACTGGGAAGTCAGAGCCGTAGGGTATGAGAGAAGATGTTTTGGTTTTTCTGCTCTTATTTCTTAGCAGAACTGAATTTTAAGAAAAATCCCTGCTTTAACTTGAGATTGATTGTTCCATTTGCACTCATTTCTGTCAGGGGACCCCTTACTTTATTCCTCTTCTAGAGGTTTGCCTGTTCTTTAGACTGTCAGTGCTGCAGGCAGTGTGCTCCTTGGCCTGTATGAAAAGACCCTGCGGAGGCCAAGGGAGACATAAGTTCAGATCCTTGCACACCTACACACACCCTCTTCACAAACTGTCCTGACTGTGGCCAGAAGAAAAAAAGAAAGGAGGAAGGGAAATGTTGCTTGTACGTAGCAAATGGCAAGCTGCTAATTCCTGCAGACAGTGAGATGCTGTGACCCCAGGGAGATGACTTCCAGCAAATAGTTTGTCATCCTTCTCATTACCTCAACAAAAAGCTCCTTTAAGTGAGTGGTCTACTCTGGCTCCAATAGCAGCTTACTCATTACAATGCTGACATTTTCTGGACCATGTGCCAAACAAGTGCTGAGGGGGGTGTGTGTGTAATGTACATAATACAGAGACAGGCACAGGACTGTTGGTTAGCTGTTGCAGACAACAGGGAGTTTTGTCAAATCAATTTGCAAGCTACTTTTAGCTGTCAAGGGATTACAGTAAGTTTCTGGTGCTTTCTTTGGGGTACATGTGCTTCTCTGCTTGTCTGAGAAAAGCAGGAAGTGTTGACACTGCTATATGTTGCTGTGGGAGGCTGTTTTCTGATGTCTGCTGCCTTAATCAGCTGAATAATTGGTGTAGTGCATGGTGGTTTGGGGAAAGAGGTGAGGGATGTAGGGTGGCTTTTCTGTCACATCAAGAGAAGACAGTGGGATGGGAGATGATAGGTTTTGGACAATAGTTTTGAAGGTAGTTGGTTGAAGTTAAGCATGCTTGTTCCTTGGTAGACTAGAGCAATTGTTACAGTATTCATGTGGTAGTAAATGAAGCATGCTTTAAGAAGCAAGGAAACAGCACAGACTGCCTTTCAAAGGTAAGGAGATGGAATGTTTCGTGATAACAAGCTGGCACTGTTTAGGATAGGAGGCTCTGTCTGTCTATGGTTATTATGGTGGGGAACTAGGCAGTGTGAGCACTAAGGAATGGAAGTGGCTACCAAGCTCATCTTCAACCTGCTTAAGCCAGCAGTGACTGGGGGTGACTACCACAGACTGACATATTTCCTGTGTAGTGTGATCATGCAAAGAACTGAATTATTGTGGTAGGTGCTGGTAGGTTCCCTGTGCCTGAAGAGGAGAGTGCAAGTAGCAGACCTTATTTTGTGCTCTATGATACTTTAGGCATGTATGCTTTTAAAGTACTTTTAAAATGTCAGTTAGGACCTGAGAACAGCCATGTTTGCATCTGAAGATGACCCAGGAGGTGATGAGTTGTTTAGTAAAGTTCTCTGCAAGTGTCACCATGGAAACTCCTGTCAGACGCTTCCAGTACATCCCTGTGGTTTTGCTGGTAGAGAACTGGGCAAGACCATAAAGCTAACCACACAGTATTCCTGGGAGATATTGTGGTGACCCTTTGTGTGCCTGAACAAAAGCTGCAGGACAAATTGCCATGTAGAGAAATGCACTGAGGTATTCTTCTGCCTTTCCTTAAGGACTGTGTTGATGGCTGCCATCTTAAAAACAAAGGAGGTTCTGGTTGATCCTTGCTGAATTGGGGTAGGAGACCAAGTCTATGTGTTATTGCATTAAATCTCCTCTGTTCTTTCTGCAGGCTGCCCAGAAGGGAAGAAAGTTGAATTTATTACCAGCTTACTTGATGCTCTGACTACGGACATGGTACAGGCTATTAACTCAGCAGCACCTACTGGGGGTGGGAGGTGAGTCCAGAAAGCATTCTGGCCACACGCCACTCTGGGTGTCCCTGAGGTGGAGTAGGAGGAAAAGATGTTGCTCTGACTGATTTGAGTTACTCTGGGTTTCTGGGAGAGGATCGGGGGCTGCATCTTCAGACACTGCTTTGTCCTGTTATCCTAGCACTGCCTGCTTCCTCCCACCCCTCCTCCCTGGCAGCTGCTCCACCATAAAGGTTAGTATGGGCCATTTGAAGTGTGAAATGAGAGCTCAGTGGGAGGAAGTGGCTTGTTCTTTTGTCCCTTGGTGCATGAAAGGACCTAATAAAATGCAAATGGATTGAAGGAGACCGTGTGGCCTAGTGGCTACCACAGGGAGTGACGAATATGAACTGAATTCTTGGCAGTGCTGTGGTTTTGCTGTGAGGCTGTAGCCAGCCACCAATGATGAGAGGAGCTGTTTTTCATGGCCCTCGCCTCTGACCAGATGCCTGTCCATCCCTTTTGGAAGAAGCAACAGGTCAGGCCTGTTGCAAGAGGTGAGCACAACTGTGTTTCCGGAGAACTGGAGGAAAACTGAGGCTGTGTCTCCCCCTCCTGCTTGATAACAGCAGATCCCCTCAGCTCAGCAGCTGTGGCGCTGCATCGGGACAGGCCATTGAGAATGAACTGTAATGGATTTAAGAAGTGCTACGTTGGCTGTACAAGGCTTCTATGGTTCTGGATTCGCCTGACTATAAAAGGAGTCAGTGTTACTGTCGCATGCAGGGATGCCACGATGACTAATGTGCTCATGTTCATAGGGATATAGAGATGGAGGTGTCTCTGTGCATGTTACTTCCTTGGATATTGCTCCAATGTATTGAGAGTAATGTTGATCCCCTGCTTTCTTCTTTCATAATGGAAAAGGAATCAGTGCCATCTTTAACTATTCAACGTCCTGGGTGGCACCTCTGTGTCCCTTGGCTTCAGCATGGATTGCATGTGAACTTATATGGTTTTAACTTCATGTTTGTACCTTACAAATCAGGCCAGTGACTGAGAGCCTGCATACTGAATATTCTGTAACCTGTCTAATTAGCATTATATGCCTACCATGTCTGTATTCATATAAACAGGATGAAAAATGCCCCGAGGATGGGAAATATATCGTTCTCTCCCAGACTTAAGCATTCCAATGTCAATTCTGTCTAATTTGCATGGTTCAAATGCAGTAGGTAGGGGCGGCGGGAAGCCCTAGAGAGTATTTGATATTTATTTGGCATCTTTGGCACTGGGGCTGAAACACAGCCAATGTAATCATCACTCTTAAAACAAAGCTTAATATAAACAAATGTTGTAGAGACCAGAGATGTATGCCCCCACTGCACTTCTATAAACCAGCGGGCTTGCTTCATAATGTTCCTTAAGCTTTGTGTAATTCTCAGCTTTCAACAGAGGCCTTTCTGGTGGAAATTTTCACTGCTGAGGTCTTCTACACAGTCGTCATGTCGATTTATTTTCTGCTCCAGTGTCAGCAGCCCAGTTGCAAGGGGAAAATTAAATCTTTTAACAGACTGTCCTTGGTAAGGCAAAGACTGCTACCACCCAAATACTGTGCCTGCCCATTGCCATATTTAAATTCACATACCTACTCTCGTGTAATTTTCCACGTGCATCAGCTAGGCTAAGTATGTACCCCAAAAAAACATGTGTCAAGCTTTTCCAACTCAACATGCCATGACAGGACTATTTTTAATTTTTTTAAAGTAATTTCACGGATTTTTTTGTACATACATAAAAATGTAATCAGTACCTATTTAATTTCATATGGGTTTGTGGGTTTGGGAAGCTGTCTCTTTGCATTGAGTCCTGCTTTCCAAGAGTCCCAAGGTGAGGAATATCCTGAGTCCTCTCTTCAGGAATTGGCTTCTGATGGTATGAACAGGTGTAGTCTTTGCTGGGTAAAAACTGGCTAGATGGCCAGACCCAGAGAGTGGCTGGTAGCCAGTCACAAGTGGTGTTCTCCAGGGCTCAGTATTGGATAAATATTAATTAATTGAAAAATTAAACCCTATATCTTCATAATAATAATATCTTCATTAACAACTTGGATGAGGAGATCGAGTGCTCCCTCAGCAAGTCCACAGATGGCAGCAGGGTGGGAGTATTGATCTGCTGGAGTATTGATCTGCAGAGGGATCTGGATAGGCTGGATTGATGGGCTGAGGCCAGTTGCATGACCTGCAGTAAGGTGAGGTGGCCAGATCCTGCACTTGGATCACAACAGCCCCATGTAGTGCTACAGGCTGGGAGAAGAGTGTCTGGAAAGCTGCCCAGTGAAAGAGGACCTGTGGGTGCTGGTCAACAGTCAGCTGAACACATCCAGTGGTGTGCCCAGGTGGCTGACAAAGCCAGTGGCATCCTGGCCTGTATCAGAAATAGTGTGGCAAGCAGGACCAGGGCAGTGATTGTCCCCCTGTGCTCAGCACTGGTGAGGCCACATCTCAAATCCTGTGTTCAGTTTTGGGCCCCTCACTACAAGAAATACATTGAAGCAGAGAAGGGCAACAGAACTGCTGAAGGGTCTGGAAAGTGAGTCATTTGAGAGGGGCTGAGAGAGCTGAGATTGTTTTTCCTGGAAAAAAAGGAGGCTGAGCAGAAACCTTATTTCTCCCGATAACTACCTGAAAGGAGGTTGTAGGGAGATGGGGGTCAGTCTCTTCTCCTGAGTAGTAAGTGACAGGATGAGGAAATGGCCTCAAGTTGTGTCAGGGGAGGTTTAGATTAGATATTAGGAAAAACTTTTTCACACAAATGGTTGTAGGGCATTGGAACAGACTGCCCAGGCAAGTGGTGCAGTCACCATCCCTGAAAGTGTTCAAAAAACTTGTGGGTATGGAACTCAAGGACATGGTTTCGTTGTGAACATGGTGGTGCTGGGCTGATGTTTGGGCTTGATGATCTTGGAGGTCTTTTCTGACCTTAATGATTCTATGATTCTGTGTATATCTGAAATTGTCTATGTGACCTAACTTGACTTTGGCACTGGAAATGAAAGCTCTTTTCCAAGATGAAGGGATATTTTACCTGTTGTGTTAATTGTAGGTTTAATTAATTTCCAGCCTTAACAAGTAACAAAATACTGTGTTTATAATAGTGCTTATCCTGTATCTCCCTGGCCCAGATATACTGAGAAGTTCTTGTTGAAAATAAAAGCTAGAGATCTGGCTATTTGACTTTTCTTAATATCAGGCATGTCAGTTTTAATGTCTTTATGTCAGTTTCCATATTTGTGAGGCAACCCTCATTTTTGTAGGCTCTTCTCCATCTATGCCATAATGGATACAGAACAGTTTCTGTATTTAAACATGAGCTGGTTCTCTCTGTAGCCTCCCTCTTTCTGCTCCTTTACAGTGTTCGGCATTTCATCTTTCTGGACTTTTTTTAGACTTTGAACAAATGCATCCAATCATCCAAGGTAAATTTTTTAACGTATCACCAGCAAAGTTTATGCTTGATGCAGGGGGCAGGCCTGGCAAACAGCAAGCTGTACCCCCATCCATGTCAGCTCGGGCCATGTGTTGTCCTATGTATTTTAATCAAACAGAGAAGCAACATGTAGGAGTTTTAGGGTAAGTGAAGGAGTATTGCTGTTTCTCTGTGGCAGCAGAGAGATAGTACAGGCATACAGTATGCATCTTTATGCATCAACATTAAAATATAGGATCAAATGCAGTGAACAGCCGTTCCAAAGTGCCAAGAACTGAAAAAGCTTAACAGCAAGAGTCTTAAGGAGCTCAGCCTTCCTTAGGGTATTAAAAGAACAAAAAAAAAAAAAAGAAAGGTTGAAAGACTATTTTGTATAATTTGGGTATCTCCATAGGGACAAAGGCTCTGCAGGCTCTTTAATCTAGCAGGGAAGAACATGATTAACTGAATATAAACAAACTTGTGATCAAAATTTCTTTAAAGCAAGGGCAATTCTAAGGCAGAATGAATTCATGAGGGAGGTGACTGATTCCCTCTCTCTAAGGCTTTCATCTTAGGTCTGATGTGTTTCAGAAAGACTTGCTTTAGTCAAACCCAAATTATGGTCCTAAGAATAATTTGATTCACATTCCGTGAGTATGATATACAGGAAATCAAATTAGATTACCCTGCTGCCTTCAGTCTGAATCTGCATATGTGAGTGAAAGCCTCCTGTGTTTGCTGAGTGTCTTCAAGATTTTGCCTATTTATAATGCAAAGCTATCTGTGGCTTTGTAATTAATGTCCATATTAGCTTTTTTGGGGGGAGGGTGGGGGGGAGGGAGGAGCATGAGGAGAAATTAGAGATCTGCATTTCAAGTACTACGTAGAGCTGTGCTAAATTTCACCCCCAAAAGAATCTAGTAGTAGCAAAGTGAGGCAGTACAACTTGAATTCCTGCAGGCCATGTAAGTAAAACCTGATAAGACTTTGTTTTTTTAACTGGGCATGCTTAAAACAACCTTGTAATCCCTTATAGGTCTTGTCTTGTTTAAGGAAGTTCAAAGCTATTGACTTTAATTGAGTTACTCTTGCTTTACAATAATGTAAATGAGATGAGAACTTCCTCATGGCCCTGGTTTATATTACAGCATAATAGCCAAGTAGACTTCATTTAGAATTTTGAAACAGAAAATCTCTGATAAAATTCATTCGTAATTTTAAGTTTATGTAATAACTCCAAGGCACATCTTGTTACTGTATGTTTTCAAAGTAATTAAGGGAGCACTTGTAGGAAATTGGTTTATTAACCAGTGTTTGATATCCATATTGAAAAAGCGTTGTTGAAATTGTTCACATGTAAATACCATATAATAGGAGCAGCACTTAAAAAAAATTAGACCTTTGGTACATTTTAATTTATTTTCTAATTCTGATATATTCATATCACACAGGGCCTAAACTAAACTAGATCAAAGGGAATCCCAGCCTGGGTTTCCCTGATCTGGGAAACACTCTTTAGTCCCTGCCAATTCATAAATGAGTTTTAGTAACCAAAATGTGTGCACTATTGTTTGCCGCATTATCAGCAAAAATATTACTTCCAGTGGAATTTAGGGTAAAAGGGCAGATTACAACAGCCACCCTTGTCACATAACACAGCAGCTATGTCCCTTCTTCTAAAGTTGCCAATTATTCCCCATGTAATAGCCTCAAAAAGTACTTCAGTAAATGGCCCTGAGGTTCCCTTTCATGCTCTAGTTGAACAGTTTGAAGCAGGCAAGCATAGCTCAGCACATCTCCAGGGTGTTCTGAAGCCAATCCATGTTCTAATAAAGATTGACACTTTCAAACAGCACAGGGAAGTTAATGCTCAGCTCTTGTTGCATTTCAATTGAAGTTGGATACCAACTTTTTGTCCTCTTATGGAAATTCTAGCCTAATTAAAAATACAGGAGAGTTCATGTAAGAGGAGGGTCCTTGAACAGTCAATGAGGAGTGAAGGGAGGTGATTTTTTAACCTTCTAAATTATTTTTCCCACAATCTTCGGAAGAGTTGTGTTCAGAATAATGTTTCATATGCAACTTAGCTGGAGGAGAGGAAGAAACTGGTCTGTAATAGGGAGATAGCTTAAGCCTTAACTATAGAGGAATTATGCATTTCCCATAATGAATTTGGACTGTGTAGTAAGAACCCTTTTGTTTACTCTGAACACAGCTTAGTTTTTTGTTGGCTTCTTGATTCTTTGGCTACAGGAAAGGGACAATAATGAAACAAATACAGGATCCTTTTGCAATTCCATTAGAGTAATCCTGTTTGATTCAAACCATGTTCTACCATTACAGCCTCTAAGTTTAGAATAGGCAACTGCAAAGAACAACAAAAGGGGAGTAAGAAGCGGAAGCAGAGCAAGAACAATTCTGAATTTTACCTCAGTTTGTTAAACTCATTGCTTCCACTGCTCCCTGCTGGTGTTTTGGTGGATATCATCAATGCAGTCATGTGTGTTGACTGGTGGGGTCAGTTGCTCTCCATCTGTTTTTCATTCAGCAACAGCACAAAGTAAGGTATATATTTCAAGTCATAGAAACTTACAGCTTTAACTCCTGTAGACATCCTGACCACGGCCTTGTGTGTTAAGAAAGATAGCTGGACTAATGGTGATTTGTTTTTTGTTTTGTTGTTTTGGGTTTTTTTAATACTGTTGCATCTGCTAGCAGCTACTTGTCTGTCAGTGTTCTTCCATCCTGGAATAGCTCCCTCCAGTTTATAGTCTCTGCAGTCCAACTAGGTGAAGTTAGGCTGGTCTTACTGCCCTTCCCTCCTCCTGCCTCAGCTGCTAATGTTGCTACATTAATTTAGATTTTCTAAAAGTCTTCAGACAGGTGATCATCTTGATGGGTACTTCATAGATTGCAACCCTGCTTTCTGTCAAAGCAGTAGTTTGTATTGGGATTTTTTGTCACTGCAACAGTACTTTGGGTCCATGCAACCTATGCAGTGGATGCAGTGGGGTTGAGAGTGTTCAGGGAGCAAAGGATCAGTTTTGGCAGCAATGGACTTAGTAAAATTTAGTGGGATATATTACACTTTGACAGCACAGCTCTATGGAGGATAATGTGATTGCACACTGCATGTATTTCCCTTCCTTCCCTGCTCCTTTCCACTGAGTTAACTCTTCCTTTCTTGCAAGGGGCCTTGCAGGCTGGAAAGCATTACAGATGGCATGTAAAATGCATATCCAAGCTGCCTATTTGATATTTTGACAGAGTCTTCTCTCTGATCTGGAATGCAATGCAGCTTACACTTAGAAAGTGTATATCCATATTTTTTCACAGCCTCTTTACATTCTGCCTGTACCCCAGTTACACCAGATGATGTGAAGGTATTCTGTGGAAGTGTGTCTCAGCTGGAAGATAGTAAAAGGTCACAGTACCTTAACTTGCATATCTCCAAGCATAAGCCACCTAAGAAATAAGTATTCTTCTGCTATGACACAGCTCTTAGCACGTTGTACGGGAGGAGCAAAAGCCTACCTAGAGAAGACTATATACCTGATGCCAATGAATTTGTATGAAAGCAGGTTTGCTGTCCCAGGCTGTTAAAGACAGACCAGGCTTCTCTTCATTGTTGAAATGTTGGTGGGCTTATGCTGCTAATTGAGCTAAACTTGCTGACTTGGGTACAAAAGCAGTCCAGCAGGCTACCTGTGGTAAATCGGCTTGCACAGAGCTCCTCTTCCTTCCCTAGTACTCATTCTTTAGGATTTATTGTTTTGCCACAGCGGAACAATTAGGAAAAAAGTTAAGTACAACTGTAATGCAGTCAATATGAGATGGCTGTCTACATTTTGGTAATGTCTGTCTTTACTAGGTCTTACAAAGCTGCTACAGCACTAAAGTGAGGTACTGGAATTCAGTGGATTTTAGTGTGACTGGTATTAGAGCAAGAGATGTTGGAAATTGAGAATGTACAGGGCAGCCTTGTTCTGTCTTGGTTTTTCAGATTCCTTTATAGTCTGAATGAGTAGAGAGGCAGCCCAACAAATGAAGTTTGCATCTGAGGACTGATTTATTTTTCTTGCAACAGTAAGGAGGAGGAAAAAGCGGGAAGTTCCCCTGGAATACTGCTGCCAAGTCTGTGCTTGCAGGGCAATTAGAGCCGTAGATTTATTTCAGCTGACCCAGCAGGTATGGTTGGTGTCATGGCACATCATCAAAGCTAGGTGGCCTAGCAGTGCTGTGAAGTTGCATCAATTCATGTTTCATGGGTGGTGCCTAAGTGCCTTTCACGGGTAGTCGTTAAAGTCACGGTGTTGCAAGCTCAGCCTTCTTCAGTGTATCATGTAATTTCATGAGCCAAAGAGTATGGCTGCACTGAAGTGATGTGGATGCTTCTTGTATTGGGATTCTGGATGATAATCAGAAAGGGCAGGCAAACATGTCAGAACTCCAGTCCTACTAAGCTAGCCAACAGGAAGTGGTAAAAACCCAGAAATGGCTGTATCTTCCTTCCTCCTAAAGTCACAGCTGTTAGACTAATCCCCTTTAGCTCTATTAGCATGCTGCAGTTTTCAGCATGAGCTCTCAGCATGTTTGTAACGGCAAAGATTGATTTATTATCACCTCATGAGTCGGTGTATTTTTATTAGCCTGTGGATTTCCCGGAGTTTCTTTGCGGAAGCGCTCAAGAGAGCTATGTTGCTACTCTTGGTAACTTTTCTTCCTTGGTGTGCCTCTGGAAAAGAGGCACTTCTAAGTCATGCTGCTGAGTGTCTCTTCAGCCAGTAGTGAGAAGCCTGGTATTTTGGCTAGCAAAACAAAGCCAAACTTACTCTGAACCTCTTCCTTCTGCACAGTGTTTATTCCACTGTTCATTGACCAGGTGCTGTTACTGAATGCCAGCCTGCCTCTCAGCTAAGAGTTAAATGGTGGAGATACTTTCAAGTAAAACTTTGGGAAAATTGTTGTGCAGTTTATTTGCCCCTCCCTACTGTGTGTGTTTGTGTTGGAAGGATTCACGTATCTCTGGATAGGGGCTGTCTTTCTAATTCTAAGCTAATTTGTAAAAGCTATCAGAGGAAGCTGATTAGGATCTCTGTTCTCCACCTAAGGCCAAGTTCTTGCTTTCTGCATGTTACAGATTCCCCATCACTAGTGATTTAATTTATCATGGTGGTAGGCTGTGTATGGGGTTATTTTTCTGTGCTTTAAAGGCAAAACTGGTCATGCCAGAAAGTCAAAAGAATTTTCTCCTTTCTAGTTCCCAACAAAGACATTTTCAGTGACCATTTAAATATAGATCCTACTAGTTTCACAAGCAAGGTTGGTGACAGTCTTGGAGTGCATTTTGTAAGGTGCTTGGGTTTGTATTTCCCCATCAGCTAGAATGCCCCAAACTCACACTGGAGAATCTGGATGCCTGCAGCATGCAACTGTTCCTCTCTCCTTCCTGGGGAAGGAATTTAGGCAGCAGCTGGATATGTCTCCTGAAACAAATCAGAGCAGCCAGTGCCAGTGTAGCATGTCTGGCTACCTGTCCACTAAATTCCATGCACTGAAATGCTTTATTCTTGGAAGGAAAAAGGCTGAAGTCTCAGCCTTATTTCAGCATCTTTTCAGCTTTCTCTGTTGGCATGCTTATCATATGGAGAAGAGACAGACCAGCTTAGAAAGAGTTTCTTCCCCGGTTCTCAGTATCACTGAGGAATAACCCCTTTCCCACTGCTGCTGTAGAGTACGAGACACTGCTTAAACTGTACGATGTAACAGTGCCTGTTCAGTGATGGCTCGATGTTGAAAGGCAGCATTCTCTTTGTGCATCTATAGCTGTTGCTGTTCATCCTCTTTTTCTTCTCTTCTTCTCCGATATTGCTGTTGCCACAAACAGAAAATGTGAGTCAAATAGCATCAAACTTGTAATATCACAATGAGTAAGAAGTGAAGCAAACTGAAGCTGCCAAATCTGTAGTATTGCTTTTAATGGATTTGTGGTGTTTGCTGTGGAACTCTTATGTGCAAATCAGCCTTTTGAAAAGCATTAAAAAGGCTGAAATAACAGCACAGGAGTACAGATACAGGAAGTTGACATATCTTGCCAAGGACATTTTCAGATAATGAATGTGGCTTGCATTAAATTAATTTGTTCCCTTTCTGAAGTCTAGATGTTGCTGTCACAGAAAGTACCATGACAGCTGACACTTATGGCTCTCCTGCTGGTAACTTGAATTGCTGGTAGCCCAGGAGTCAAAAGGGCCAAGGAGATTGCCTCTTGCCCTCTAAAGGGGATCATTCTGGGATTAGGCAGAGTTTCAGCAACTGATGTGAGGAGAACCAATGCTACTGAGGGTATCCAAGTCCAAGATTCTTTTGGCACCACTTGTTCCTGCTAAAGGACATTTTTAGAAAAAGTTTGTCAATAGAGCTCAGCTAAAAGGAGGAGAATGGAAGACCTGTGTTGTTTGCCTTCTTTAAATATGACATAGCACTTGCCTGATTCAACGAGCAGCTCTTTCTCCTCGGCATATGCTTGACAGTGTTAGTGAGAGCACCCACTTGTTGGGGGCCTGTGCTTCCTCTGTTCCAGATTCTCTGAGCCAGACCCCAGCCACACACTAGAGGAGCGAGTGGTACACTGGTATTTCAACCAGCTGGACAACAACAGCAGCAATGACATAAACAAGCGAGAACTAAAGCCTTTCAAACGCTATGTAAAAAAGAAAGCCAAGCCCAAGAAATGTGCCCGACGTTTCACTGACTACTGTGACCTCAACAAGGACAAGTCGATCTCTCTTCAGGAGCTGAAAGGGTGTTTGGGAGTCAGCAAGGAAGGAGGTGAGTGTCCTTTCTTCCCCATTGCATGACAATAAAAACTGACGTGGAGTTACAACAAACTCAGAAATCTGTTTTCTCCCAGCTGTTTCAAAAGTGCCACAGTTTGTGTGAGAAAATGAGTGGGATTAATACCTTGCCATGCAAATGTGGTTCATTACTTGTGTTATGGCTCCATATTATATCCCTTATCACAGGCCTTTGTGCCAAGCTCTGTACAGAAACAGGGCAACAGATGAGCCAAAACTCTGCTTGTACTGTAGAAGTCCTTGGAAACTGTAGTTTAGATCAGATGCCGTCTGAGTAATACCCTGCTAACAATATTTGGTTGTCTCACTCATGTAGGTTGGATGATGTATGAGCCAACACAGACTAGTCCTTCTCTGGAGTCCCTGTTGACTAACAAAAATAATATTTATTTTCATTGCTAAATTCAGCATGCAGGAAAGTGGATGATGCAGAGAGAAAAACTCAGAAAGAAGGCACAGGGCTGTACTGTTTCCCTTTTTCAGAGTTAAATTGTACTTCAAGATTGGGGAAGAAATAAGGCATGTGAATGACCTATTTTCCTTTCTGTTTAAAGCCTGAGCAACCAACCCACCCTCCTACCTTTTCTTCCTCTTTCATCTTCACCTCATCATCTGTTTGGACCTGAACCAAACTGATATTTTTGGAAATTTTATGAATTGAAACTTTTCAACCCAAATTCAATAATTATCAGTCATTCTTGACTGTGGGCAGACTTGCTTGGCAGGAGAAGGCAAACAGGGATATTCCAGGGGACTAATTTCCTGTGCAGGTGTTTTGGCTGTTCTTGTTAGAACTGTTGTGCTAATTGAGAATGGTGGGTAGCTTTCTTTGCCCATAACTTTCCTTCTTTTCTCAGGTTTAGCATGAGTGGGGAGGAGATTCAGTGCATTTGGGTGTTGGAAAGTTGCATTTCCTAGGAGGTTTTTGTTATAATAAGCAAGTTGCATTACTTGTCAGCTGTGAGAAGCATTCAGTTTCTGTAGCCCAGTGGAAGTTTTTTATAGTCATTGGTGCCTTACTGATGAATGATATACCAAAATAGCAATCCTTAATTTTATTACCTTCCCAGTAAGATGGATATGCCAAATGAGTTTTAGTGCTATTTGGCCTGGAATAAGACTCTCTGGAATCTGCTGCCTTGGCCAACTGACTGTTCAAAATTTAGTTTATGGAAGGGGAAAAACTCAAAGGGAGAGAACAAAGAAAATGTGAATCTTTAAGCCCATGTGAAGGGGAAAGAAAGCAGTGTGACATTCTTGTGAGTGCCTGATTGTCCATCTATTTGCTGAGAATGCAGCCTTGACCTTTAATGGTTTCTTCTGTTTTATGAGGACAGGACTGTGGTCAAAAAAGGGCCCTGATCTTGTTTTATCATACAGCTCCACATACCTTCTACAGGCCTGGTAAGACTTGAGGATCAAAGATAAATGGATAAGTTAAAGGACGGTGAGGACTAAAAAGCAGTAGAGGGGGCAGTGCAGGGAACAGGTACTATTATATAGGAAAGAACTAAGAGTACTCCAGAGGTGCAGTAAGCAAGTTTGTGATAGATCTTTTTTGTGAAGTTGTGAGGTGATAGATGACACATTTTCTCTGCTTTCTATTCATAAGAA
This sequence comes from Calyptomena viridis, assembly GCA_013390005.1. NCBI lineage: Eukaryota > Metazoa > Chordata > Aves > Passeriformes > Eurylaimidae > Calyptomena > Calyptomena viridis. The sequence continues at coordinate 177,046 of WEIV01004843.1, forward strand.
CTTCTAAATTTAGAAATAATCAGTATCTTTGCTTTTGACACAGTCCCCCACAAATCCTTCTCTCTAAATTGGAGAAAGATGGATCTGATGGGTGGACTGTTCACTGGGTAAGGAATTGGTTGGATGGTCAGAGACAGAGGGTAGTGGTCAATGGCTCAGAGTCCTGACGGACATCAGTGATAAGTAGCGTCACTCAAGGGTCCATATTGTTATTTAATATTGTTATTAAGGACATAGTTGAAGGGATTGAGTGCACCCTCAGCAGATTTTCAGACAACAAGATGAGTGGAGCAGTTGCCACTCCTGAAGATTGGGATGCCTTCCAGAGGGACCTGGACAAGCTCAAGAAGCAGGCCCGTAGGAATTTCATGAGGTTTAATATGACCAAGGGCAAGGTGCTGCAACTGCGTTGCAGCAACCCCTGGTATCAATAAGTTGGGGCATGAAGGGATTGAGAGGAGCCCTGCTGAGAAGGACCTGGGGGTGCTGGTGGATGAGAGGCATGAGCTGGCAATGAATGTGCACCTGCAGCCCAGAAAGCCAAATGTATCCTGGGCTGCGTCAAAAGCAGTGTGGCCAGCAGGGCAAGGGAGGGGATTCTGCCCCTCTACTCCACTCTGGTGAGATCCCACCTGGAGTGCTGCATCCAGCTCTGGGGTCCCCAGGACAGGAAGGGCACAGAGCTGTTAAAGCAAGTCCAGAGGAGAGCCATGAAGTTGCTTAGAAGGATGGAGCACCTCTCCTACAAGGAGAGGCTGAGAAAATTGGGATTGTTCACTCTGGAAAAGTGAGGGCTTTGGGGTGACATAATTGTGGCCTTCCAGTACCTGAAGGGAACCTACAAGAAANCCCTGTCCATGGCAGGGGGTTGGAACTAGGTGATCTTTAATGTCCCTTCCAACCCAAACCAATCTATGATTCTATCATCTTACCTTCTCTACCTGTCCCTTATGCTGATCATGGTCACATGTAGTCAGTCAACTAGACCACATATTTACTGGACTGTTTTGTCAGCAAATTTGTCTGTTTCTTTCTCTGTACCGTGGCCTCCAAAGATCTGCTGGGGCTGAAGTCACTGTGAGTTCAAGCCAAGAGCTAGTTGGGAACCTTTTTGATGATGTACTTTCAGTTGTAAACTGCCAGTAAGATGAAACCAAAACTTTTCATGGAAATTTTTTCATGTAAGTGTTTCTGTTTCAACAAAAGCTTTAAAAGGTTTTTCTGGTCTCGATAGGATAGGGAAGGGTTGGAGGGAGGCAAGGAAAGTCATAATTTTCCCTTGATACACTTTATTACAAATGAACTTCCCTCAGATGTTCCAAATTGTGGTTGGGTATCCAGTAGCATAAAGACTAACATTAAGTGGATCATCATTCCAAGTGAGTATGCTTCCTGCAAGGCAAATTGAACATTTATAATGGCTTTGAAAATAAAACACAATACAATTTTTCTAGTGTTTGGGATGCTGAGGAAAACAGATATTAAGCATTCTGCATTTTTGTCAGTGTTTTGCCTTTTTTTTGGTGGCCAGTTCCATCCAAATGTGGAAATAGTGTTGCCTAAAAGAAGTATAGGGCATGGATAAATCATTACTGTTTTATGCCTCTTGGGGACTAGAGAGTCTAAAATAAGATTTATGTTTGAGGATTCAGCTGGGATATTTGTAAGGACAAATCTGAATCTGAGCTCTTTCAAGCTTAGGCTCAAATCTTTGAGATGCATAGTTCTGTCTGTCTTCCCTTCCTCAGCAGGCTCTTAATCCTTGTGTTAACCAAATATCTGAATGCTGCAGCCAGTGGTTCTTCAGTGAGGAAAGTAGTTGTCTAGTCTGTCAGAAACCCTTCCTCTTTTCCATCCTTATGGTGATCTAGAAAGCTGATGGCAAATTTGCTAGGTCTCGTGACCACTTTGCACAGGTCCTGTCCTTCTGTTTAAACCATACTTGTTTCCATCAGGGGCCATTCACACAGAAAAATGCCATTCCTGGACCTCAGAATGGAGTAGCCACCTAGTCAGCCTTTGAGGGTTTGCAGAAGTCTGCAAATAGTTTCTTAAACTGGGGCAGAGCAGGCAGAGAGGGCTTTTAGCTTGGAGTATGCCATAAATGACCTTTGCCATAATTTGATCTGGGATTGTCTGTGTGAGGAATTGTGGAAGAAAAACAGACTGATTTACAGCCTATTAGAAGTTAGCATTCCTCAGTGCAGTCTGCACAGCCTATCTTAAGGGAGGAACCATCAGTGATCAAAGAACAAATTTAGCTCTCCGCATTGGTCAGAAGGCAGGGTCCTTGAGAGCAGATAGACACACACATTGCAAAGCTTTGCTAAAAAGTTACTGGACCTGAGGTTAGTTGGAGTCCAGTGATGTTGGAGAGGATTGATGTAGATCTGAGTAAGGCTTATGCTAGTTGTGCTGGCTGCAAAATGCTCGAGTTGAGTTTCACCTCTATATTCTTCCAAATTCAGAAGACAAAGTCAGCATTTTGTGTCTGCCCAAAGAGGAGCTAAGGGAATAAATGTCCCTCTGCCAGCTGACGGGAAGTTTATCTTAATTAAAAAGTGTGCTGTGATTGTTTTGGTGTCCAAGAGCTTGTCAGATGGTAGGTGTTGGATGTGCTTCACAGGCCATGAGGACTTCGGAGGTGGAACCCAGCCAGCAAGAACACAGTCCAGAAACAGAATCAAATATCTTAATTAAAAAGTGTGTGTGTGTGTAATTAAACAGCTTGTCACATTCTACTGGATCTGAGGAACTACTACAGAAAGAAGGAAAAGTAATGGACAATCCAAACAATAGATTCCATTCAGTGATACTTGGGACCTTTTTACCGGTATCTTCAGAAATAACTGATTCTCTGCATGCTTGGGATGAAGGGAGTGAAGTCACCTGGTATCACTGCTGTGTGGGAGAAGGTAGCAAAGAGCAGTCACTTGGGAAAAGGCTCTGTACCAATAATGGTAGAAAACAAATCTGAGCAGCCATGAGAAATATAACCAGATAGTGACTGAATTAAGAAGGAAATTTAAAGTGTGTCTAATTGCAATTAGATTAGAATGCAAAGAAGCTCCACTGGTTCAGTGCTTGGTTTTGTTTGTCTTGTTCAGATATCCCCCTTCGGAGCTTTGTAGAGGTGCTGTAGTTTGCCTTTAATCTTGACAAAAGTTAGTGCTGGTTTGTATGAATCAGGACAGCAGTATTGTGTTGGGAATACAAAGCTGGTGATAGCCTGTTTCTCTCCCAAAAGATGAGAAATTTGCTTATTAGGCCTGAGGAATCATTTCTTCCTATAAAAATCTGCTGGACTTTCCTTGAGGCTTTTTTTTTGAAAGACACGTGGCCTAATCCAGTGTGGCTAGAATTGTTACTCAAAACAGTGTACTTGTGAGGCTGAGCAAATACTCTGCATTATGAAACTTGCTGAATGATACCCTGTAATGCCCAAGGGCTTCCCAGGTGTATGTTAGTAACCCCCTGACACCACCTGCCATATCTCTTTTGTGTCAGTTTTATGCTCTGTGCAGTGTTGTGGTTTTGCCTTCTGTAGGTATACATGGCAGGCCTGGGTTTATATGGCAGGCAGTCAACTGAAGGCGATGCTCTCTGCCCTCGGAGGGACAGGCAATGAGCCGTAGTGGGGATGCATGGGGCCGTGTCCCCGAGCACACCGTCCAGGGCAGGGAGGAATGCTCCTGCCTTCACACACCGACCTGGAGGTCTCTGCCTCTTTCCAAAGGCACATACTGCTCATTCACCTCTTTCCGAAGAGAGACGATGCTCGTTCACAGCACTGTGCTGTAGGCTTGCCTGCACTGGCTGCTAAGGTGGGGCGAGGGTTCTTTTGGAGGCGGTGCACGGCCTGGTAGCGCCCTGTGAGTGCTGGTCAGCCCAGGTGGAGCCTTGCCCCTGGCGTTTTACACACTGCGGGTGCAGGCATCGCTGCGTCGTGGTTCCGCTGGTCCAGCCAGGGCAGGTGGTTGGTACCAGGCTGGCATTCAGAGGCCTTGGAATAACTTACTGTGCTTACACAGTTACTCTTATTAATGCTCTCTAAAGCCAAGAGGCCGTGCTTTGCGACACATTTCAATCGCGGCCACCGCCAGCTTTCTATTTCCTTCCCAGCGACTCTGTTCCTATCTTGCGGCCCGGCCTCCAGGGGCTTCCCTACCTCATCCCTGCCCTCTGAGCTTCTGTCCATCTCATCCCTGCACAGAACTAATTGTGCTATAGCTGCTGGCGTGCGGAATACTTGGTGTGCAGAGCAAGCTGTGCAGTCAAATCATGTGCATGCACAAATTAGGCTGGGCTGGAATGGAGGGTGGCAACAAGCTCACTGCTGCTGGCTGGGAGCAGGAATTCCCATTTTCAGCTAATCCCTCCTCTGAAATCAGACCAAGCAGCAAGCAGGAAATATGACATGCTTTCGAGAGCTCCTGTAATCCCTGAGCTCTCTGTAACCAGCACATGGTAGGAACAGGTTTATTGTTGAGATGAGAGGCTCTTGCCATGAGCTTCATCTGGTATAGGACACATGTGTCTGTTATCTCATTATGTAGTCACAGCTCTGCCCTTCTGCCAGGTATGAGTTCAGGTCTTTGATTTTAGGCACCTGTTTGATTGTTTGGTCCAAGCAAAAGATTTAATAAACTTGGGCCACTTGTATTGCCTTCACCTTCATTCTTTCCTGGTTGCCCCCTTTCTACGTGGCATTATTTTTCTTGCTCGAGGGAACTTCATGACACTACTTGTATCCTTCCTTTCTTCTTTCTCCTTCCACAGTTCAGTTTAACCTTGTAATTGTTTCTTGCCCACACCAAACCTCTGGATTTCATGACATTCAACTACTACAACACCAGGTATTTAACGTCACTCATCTCAACTACATTAGTTGAACTCTTGCATGTGAATCTTAAGGAGTGTTGGCAGGACTTGCTGTGAGCATGCTCAGAGGGGCTCCTTTGAACCTGCCCTCTGGCAACAGACAAGAAGGAGGCCCCTTTGTCATGCCGCAGCATTTATTGCCTTTAATGTGGTTCTTGAATTTTACAGGTAGCCTGAGCAGTTTGCCCAATGGAAAAAGACAAGGCCTTAACCCTTTCAGTGAGTATCTTACCAAAATGGTTCCTTTTTTCTGTGATAACCATATATTTCAGAATTCATTCTCCCCTGCTCTCCAGTGTTCATGAACAGAAATGTAGAAATAGAGGGAAACCAAAGTTGTCCATAAGAGGTGTGAATATGCCAAGATGTGGCACCCCTGCATCATTTCCAAGTCCAGCTCTGTGTCTTTAGCTGGAGCAGGCAGTACATTGCTAAGGAATTAGGATACAGCAGCTATGGGATGAATACTCTCCTATTCTTTTCTCCCTTCTTCTAGCTTTCAATAATTTAGGTGACTTGTGTTTGTATTATGTTACTCCGTGGACAAGTTCCCATGAAGACTCTGCTCTATTGTGGTGAAGGTCTGCTCTCCTCTGTATTTTCTGGCAGTGAATTGCACCCTTTCATCAGCTATGAACAACAACATTATTTGCTTTGCTTTTAGACTTGCTGCCTCATGATTTCATTGGGTGCTTCTCAATTTGGACTGTAAGAAGCAGTGAGCAATTCTCCCCTGCCTCTCTCTCCCCCACTTGTTCTATAGCTGTCCAACATATATCTAGTTAGGCTCCTTTTTGTGTTGAGAAGACTTAGGCAATATGTTTGCTTAATGACAGACGTCTTCCCAGACCTCTGGCTGTCCTTCTTACCTTTCTGGGGACTGTATTTGGTCCTGGTGAGATGAGCTGAATGGAGAATTGAAGATAAAGATCAACTAAACCTTATACTTTGATGTAGTGATGTTTCCTGGTGTGTCCTCAGTTCTGAGCATGTATTTGACTTTTGTCCACTGCTACAAGCTGAACAGAGGCATTCAGACAATTGCGTACTGTGTCTTCAGCCTCTTTCCTAGTCACTCAGAGCGCTCAGTGTAGGACAGGTCATCCCCACTAACACGCTGCATTGCATCTATAGACATTGAAGATAAGACACTGGGTTTATGAGCTGGTCACTGAGCACCACGAGCACCCTTTGCAGAGCTGTGTAGTCAATTTCAAATGACTCTCTGGAGTAATCTTGCATTTGACAGTATTCACCCCCTGTGGCAAGGCACGTTGATCCCAGTGAAGCCTTTCCTCCCAGTGATATGTAACCTTTCTCTTTTCTGAAAATCATGTCCATACTTTTGCTTTCTCTTTAGCATATTTTCACCTGTAATTAATCCACAGAGCTCTAGCTCCAATCCTGTAAGAGCTTTGATTCTTTAAGAACCTTTGATGAGGGGCTTAACAAAAGCTTTTTGAAGAAAGGCCTTTTTTGAGACTTGCTTGTCTGCTAGGGGAGGAGGCAGATGGCTGTGGCTGGTGGGGGGGATGGTGGCAGGGCAGCCTGGCAACAGGGGGCTTCTGCATCAGCTGTGGCAGGCAGAAGAGCAGAGGGAGAGATGTTGGACCAGTTGTTTCCCTAGACTGCATGCTCATTTCCAAGGAGGGGGAGGAAAGTGGTTTTACATTTAAAAATGTCAGTCCCTAAGGCTCAGTATGAGTCATTCAATATTTTTTTCAGCAAGGCTGTCTCATTAGCCCCTGGTTGTTTTCAGCTTCACAGCTTACTCTGGGATCTCAGCCTTCTGGGGCCATGGCTTCAGCAGAGGCTATACCGTGTCTTTATCAGTCAGGTTTCTTTTGGTTTTCATTTGTCTTTTTTCCTCACTTGTCTTGCTTCTGTTCTGTTTCTCTTTTTTTCTCCTTGCCCACCCCACCCTTTCAGTAGGTCGCCTGGTGTAGAAGACAGGAAGGGATGACAGGAGCTGACCCAAAGGAAGGAAGGATCCAGTGACAGACGGACAGACACCTTGCTGCTTGTGAGCAAGCATGCAGCATCAGCAACATCCAGCATAGCAGAAGTGGCACCCAGAATGTTTGCACTTTTTAATAATTGGTTTGGGTTTGTTTTTAATTCCTTTTCAATGCCATAATCTAATGCTTTGGAGAGTGGAGGGAAGCAGGATCATGAGTTTTTAAAATTGGAATAGCTACTGATGATATAAAATTGAGTTCACTGGGACTCAAAGAATTTTATATACTGTATATAAATATATATGTAAATTGTACAGTTGTATTGTACAGGGGCCGGAGTCACTGTTCTATTCCTCCCTTTGCTTTTGAAGGCTTCTAGGGTTAGAGGGACACTCTGCATTTACAGTAATGCATTCTTTTCTGCCACCAAACCATTCAGTGGCAAACCTTAACACCCTCATGTAGAAAGGAGCTAGTGTATCAGCATGACTTGTTCTTGCAGATGTGCACACAGTGCCCCAGATACCAAATGCTTCTTGATAGCATCTGAACCCCTTTTTTCTTACTGTAAAGCCCTGAGCAACTCACAGTTAATTGGGCTTTTGAGAGCACAGATTTCATTTAAGTACTGGTCCACTGCAAGGATGCTTAAAGCAGGGATAGAAAAGGGTTGTATTAAGGACATAAAAAAGTAGTTTCTGTACCTCTTGCAAGTGAGCAGAAATTAATTACAAATGCATTGCTATCTAGGCTCAAATGACATGCTTAGCAAAGATGTGCCCTGCCTCTGGTATCTAATGCTGTAGGAAGGATGTGGGAGCTGTAGGTCTAGTAGAGTCAGTGGAATGAAGTCTTGCATCTTCCTCTCTGAACGGTATTCATCTATATGTCATACAGCAACAAAAGTACTGAGAAGCCTGCTGAAAGCAGCATTAGCCTGCCTGTTGCTTTGCTGAAGAGCAAAGAACATACTTATTAGTGCAGAAAGACACAATCATGCTGCTGGTCCTCAAGTCTGCTTTACTTATGTTTCAACACTACAGCTTGGGCCATACTCACGGTGAATGTCTGTCAGCAAGGGCTGTTCTTGTCCTTGGTGATTGTGAGTCCAAGCTCCTCGTCTGCACAGTGATGTGCCTGCTTAGCTTAGAGTATTCACTCCCCCTGATTTGCTGTTACCAGTACCTCCTGTGTAATGTGACACTGGAGTGTGATGAATAATAACAGTGAGGGCTTGGAGTGAGGAGTCTGGTGTTTTTGGAGGCCACAGGGACTGTTTGAACCACTAGCAGTTTTACTAAAGTTGTTTCTTTCACAGGGGCACCCATATCAGCAGTCCTAGGTTTGAGCAGAGTGTGACGGGACATGCAGTGTTTTGTGTATTTCCAACCACTGGCAGCACTCGCCTGCTGTGAGCAGCCTCCCACTTCAGACCTGGTGATCCTTGTGCCACTTGTCTCTGGACCAAGAAGACGAAAGTGTAGTTGGAGGTGATGATATGCCATGCTAATGAGATCACACCAACAATTGCTTGTAACAGCCCTGGGTTGATGTAGAGACTGGACTCATTCCTTGAGTCCATTCCTGTTGTTTTGGTAAAAGATATTACAACACAGCATCTTCAATCTGTGTCATGTCATCATGACAATAGCATGAGATAAATACATCACCAAAAAAAGTGTCCTGATGCAGTAAGTTAGTCCTTGTTGACAAAATGGAAAGTTAAAAAAAAAAGAAAAAATCAACAAATAGTTCTATAAATAACTGTTTAAGTGTAGTAATAACTCTTCCTCTGGGAAGTCGATTTGAGCTAATTAAAACATGTGGCATGGTTGAAAACACCTCTGGTAATCTCTGAAATATATATCACACTATCATAATATACAGAAGTCATCTCTTTAGCAAGATCAGATCCTTCTGCTGGATCTTTATGGTTTCTCACGTGCAATGTATGTGCTTTTCTGACCTGCAAGCTCCCACCTTCTTGATTGCTTCTTCTCTTTTTTTCTTTTTTTTTTTTTTTTTTATCCCCAAGGCACATCTTTTGTGTGTTGAAAAATTTGGCTTAGTGTATAGTTAGAAATGTCCCTGTCACACTCACTAATCCTATTGTAAGAGTAAAGAATGAATCCAATGTATAAAAAAACCCCCTCTCCTTTTAAATATGCTAGTTTTAGGAATTAAAAGCTTTGGCTGCTGGGTTGTTTGGTGGTTTGGGTTTTTTGGGTTTTGGGAGGGAGCTGGGAGTGGGGGTTTGTTTGTTTGTTTATGTATAGTTGCATCCAGCAAAAGCAGCCAAGTGGATGCCTATAGGAGTTCCCTCAGCCAGGCACTGGGGCTGCACAATGCCCCAAAAGATTGTGAGGGAACTACAGAGCTGCTAAAACTCACTGCATCTTTTCTTCTGGAAATGTAAATAAACCAGCCAACCAACAATCCTACCTTGTCACATAAATCCTTCTGCTGACCTCGTTTTTCTCATCCTTGTGTCTTTCCCCTCCAAAAGGCCTTCATTCACATGAAGGTTGCAATTAAAATCAGGTCAGTTCTTCAAGGAAGCCAAATGAGGGGTGGCTGTTGGCTAGCTTTGGTGTTGGTGGGTGTTCATGTTGCTATGCTAGAGCTGACTTTATGGATGGATTAGGGACCAAGCATTCCATTGCTTCCCATTACAAGATAAGTCCAAGTCCCTGCATCGTGACTTGTTGGATTTGCATGGATCTCTTAGCAGCTTCTGGCAACACTTGTACATTGCCATAGAAGACTCAACTAGCATAATTATGTAATGTCCAGACAAAGGTTAGGTTACTTGTTTTGGGTTTGTGTTGGAGGACAATGCAGACAGTAGTGGTCTTGATTAATACAACCTGTGCTATGAGCTGTCCAAACACTCAGGACTCACCAGAAGAGAGCAGTGCCTCAGCTACCTGCTTCCCCCGTTCCTTTTACTGCCAGATAACTGGCCAGGCCACCTGGCTGCCAGGCCAAATGTGTCCTTATCTGGCATCTTATGTGACTTAATCTGACCTTATGTGTCTTCTGCTCTGCCTTGCATCAGTAGCATCTTACTGAAGCTGGGACATGGGGAGTGTCGGTGTTGTGTCTGGAAGCAGACACTGGACATGTGTCTCCTCATCCTTCAAGTCCTCCTGTGCCTCTCCAGCTCTACTTTGAATGACATTTGAAAACATCAGAGAAGAAAAGCAGGACCCCAAAATGCAAGTCATCTGTTCTTCCTGCCAGAAGAAAAAAAATCTTTCCTTTTTTTCTGACTCTCCAAGGGCATAGAATTTGGAGGAAGCTGTTATGGTGGGATTCCTCCATATGGCAGCACTGCTTTCCATGGCCTGAGTTTATATTGAACTTACCCTACCCCAGCATATTTCTGCCTGTGGCATCATTTTTTAAAGTGAAAGGCATGTGTTTGGTTTTGGTTTTGTAATAAAATAGATAACTTTTGCTCCAGTGTCTTGTGGTGGTTTCTTGTTGAACCTTAATTTCCAGAACTTCTCTCTTCCACATAATATTCTCTTCTCCCTGCAGTGCTTAGGAGAGAGAAGGGAACTTCGGTCTTTGCAGAAACAAGTGTCAGCCTGTGGTTGGGTTCTGCAGTCTGTGATGTTTCACTCCTGTGTGTAAGCGTCCAGGCTGAATTAAAACATGCTCCAGAGTGCATATCTGTGTTTGATGACAGCTGTCTGAATCTACACAAGCTGCTTACAAAGGCTGTGAAGCTTCAGGAGGAGCATAAAGGTGATTGCAGAAGGTGGGACCCACAGCCAAGTGGGATCTTGTAGCAGTCTCCCCAAACCAGTGGTAGAAGACAGGCACTGCACCTTGCATGTCTTCACATCTCCTTTTCACGTGGGAGCATTCGTACTTTACTTTTGCAGGTCATGCTTTGCTACAGAGGAGCCTGAAATAGTGTTTTCTAGCTGTTGTCCAAAACCTTGTAATCCTCAGAGAAGACAAGTAGCAAGCCATGCTGGAAAGCTGATGATGTAGTAAAACATGTTTTTTCCTAGGCTACAAGGAAGTGGCATTCATCAGAGGCTGCAGCATCAGGCCCATGACAGAGGAGGCCACACACTGTTTCCTTCACGTGCATTTGAGCAGCGTTCTCATCACAGTCTCTGTCTTTTCACTTGATCACATGTAAATCTTTTGCAATGAATAAGGAGCCAACTAATTTATTGCACATTGAAGGCGAGGCAATTGCAGTCCTAAGGGAGGTTTCCTGCTTGTATGGTAGTCGATGGCCTGGATTGTTTGTAGAGGGTCAGAAAGGGCCCTGCTAAGATTCTTGTCTTTAGATTCAAGTTCAATGATAAAAGAAGAAAATCTAGGGATGACACCCAATGTATATCTGTCAAGAATAAACTGACAAATTTCCTTGTATTACCTTGTATTACCAAGGTAATTCCTTGTATTACCTTGTATTTCCTTGTATTACCTTGTATAATTTCCTTGTATTACCAAGGTAACAAGTTTTTGGGCTAAGGGAAGAGCAGTAGTTGTCATCTCTGGAGTTCTGCAAGACTTAATTAAAAATAGGAAAAGAATATTTTAAAAAACAAAAGACCAGTTCTTTGGTCATGCTTCCTGTTTCTGGGGTCAACATAAGGTAGTCTGAGAGGCCTTCATCCTTCCCTGGCAGTGAAGTCATTCTATAAGCAAGTCAAAAGGACTACAAAGGGCTTGCTTCCTGCCTCTGCTTCCAACAGTGATACGGCCAGAATACTTTTCTTCCTCCTCCCCTCTGCCTTTCACCTTATCTTTGACATAACTAATAAAATCCACATGCAGAATGTCAACCTTCTGACTTCTCAGCAGCCAGCCCTTACAAGCAAAATAACTTGGCAACTGTTCAAAAGCTGATATTAAATTGGACAACAAGATCTGCAGAAGTGATACTCCTTAGTTTGGAAAACACCTTGAAAACAAAGTGGGTTAAAAAATGCCACCTCAGGAACTAGGAGCAAAACAACAAGTGTTTGTATGGAGTGTTCGCTAGAAAAACCCGAAGCAGTTGCTCTTTCTGCCCTTCTGTATCTGAGGGCCTGCATACTGATTTTAATGGTGTTTTTTGTTTTCCAAGGGGACCTCGCCTGTGCACATCAGGAAGTCTCTAGCTTTCATTTAGAAAACACCACCAGCTCTGTGCGGTATGTTGTAGCACAAACCTATATTCCCATCTCCTGCAAAAGCATAAACGAACATTTATTCCACTTTATGTTTTGTTTTAGCACATTGGGACTGGGCTGAGGTTCTTGTGGCTTTCAGCTGAGGCAGAAGACCTGGGGCCCTGCTGTCTGTACCCGCAGACAAGGCAGTGGTGGTGGATGGCTGCTCCCTGCCTGGCCTAGGCCTGCACTGTGCTGCAGGCACAGGGCACACACGGGGTACACTGGGTGATGAGGGACGCAGCGGGTTGTAGCTCCTGGAGACTGAGGTTTCCACACCTTGCCTCCTCTCTGTTGCCAGCAGGAACAGCTCAGGTCTCCTCCGTGTGCAACTCACAATTAGGCGGTCCTAGTTTGGAGTTCTGAGTAGTTCCTTGATGCAACGTCTGGGAGTCCGAAGCACAGATGAATTCAGCTCACCTTACTAAAATAGAGAAATTCAGTTCCAGGATAAAACAGATTCTTAACTCTTTGCTTTTTGGTATGTGAATAAAGGGCTCACTTCGGTGTAAGAAGTTCTTCTGTAGCATCTCAGTGCTGTGCTTCAAGCACTTAAAACCGGCAGAGTTTGATTGTCCAGTGTCCCATTACATAGTTCAGTTCTGGCCTTGCATAGCACAAGTGTCACTGCTATCTGCCTCAGTCATGATTTTGGCAGGGACCATTGAAGTGATCCCTGCTGATTTCACCACGTCAGAAAAGAGTTGATGCAGCACTTGGCTGAAGGGAGGGGAGCTATTTCTGAAGTGACTTGGATGTTCCTACTATGAGCTGGCAGGTTGTGTCAGGCAAAGCTGTATGAAGGTGGATGAAGTTGTATTTGTTCACCTGCAGCCCAACACGAATATGAACTTTTGCATCTCTTGAGCTGTTACAGTTGTTTCAAATGTTCAGATGTCTGCTGCAAGCTTTTTCTCCTCAAAATATACTTGAATAGCAGACTTTTGTAAAATGAGTTAATCTAAAGTACTTAGACTCCAAAAATCCAAGATACCAAATGTAAATGAATTCAGAAAACTGGTGGGCAGGATCTGTGAAGAGATGTCCTAAAGAATAAAACAGATCTGGGGACTGATAAAAGAACTGGGGTCAAAGTCCCAGTAAGAAAAAATCCTGCTTCAAGGGAAAGGAAGAGAGCAGAAGTAGAGACCAATAAAGTGGATCAAGACCTTTTCAACAGCCCGAAGAACAAGAAGGAAAAATATGAAACATGGAATGGCACTGGAGCATTGCAGACTACATGTGAACTGCCAGGGGACTTAAAGATGGCATGGCAACATCACCTAGCTGAAGAATAAGGAAAACTAGAGAATTACAGAGCTGATATCTGTATGTGAAAACTTAAAAGAGCAAGCTACTGACCAGTAATTCTCTAATACCCTACACAGATTTATAAGTTTGTAAATAAACAGCAGGAATGGGCTTGTTGAGGTTTCACTGAGGACAAATTGTTTCAAACTAATTTGATTCCAGTCTTTGACAGGATAACTAGCCTTGTGGCTAGGGGGGGGGTCAGCACTAGATGTGATATGTCTTGACTTTGGAAAGGCCTCTGGCACTGTCCCAGAAGACATTTTCATAAGCAAGCTGAGGAAATGCAACCTATTTAGATTCACAGTACGTTGAGTTCAGTGTCAAAGTCAGAGAGCTTTCTGGGGAAGTCTTTCCAGTGATTGTTAAGGGTCTAAGTCTATTCAGTATTTTCAGCAGGAGCTTTTGGAACTTGCTTCACTATAAATTTTCCCGGTGTTATCCAGCTGAGGGGGTGGGGTGTTGGGGGGCTAGAGGGAGAGACTGTCAGCACCTATGGAGGGTAGGACCAGAATGCTTGATAGGTTGAAGAAATAATCCAAGTCAACAAGGATGAGTTTCAGCAGAGGCATGGGATGACCTGCCATGAGCCAGCTGCCTGAGTGCACAAACACAAAGTGAGACCCACTGGGCAGCAATCCGGCAGAAATGACTTCTCAGAAGCTGGAAAAGCGGAAAGTGGAAAACATGAAGGGCTGTGCCACATACAAAATCCTCTTAGCAGTGAGTTGTTTTCTATACCCTTGTCAATAAGAAAAAAAAAAAACAGTGCCAAAAAACCCCCCCACGTTTGGGTTTCCTGTTAGTTTCTACCAAGATGCTCCAGAAGAAGAGAAGGCAATCAAATCTCTTTTGGTAGCTTTTTGAAGGGCTTATTCGACAACACTTGTGTTGATAGAGACATGGAGGTGCTCTGTACAATATGCCTTAGTGCCAAGGATGTGCCATAAGGACTTTGAGGTGCCCTGAGAGCACCTTTGAAACTTTTGTGTTGAGGTTTTCTTCCCCCTACACCTTTTTCATGCACCCAAATTGTACACAAGTAACTCTTATGAAATGGGACCAGCGTTTCCATAAAGCAAGCTTCTTTTCTTCAACAGCAGAGACAACTTCCTGGGAAGGGATTTATAACACTCTAAAAAAACCCCAAAAATCTTTGTTTGAATGGTTTTGTTCTTTAATTCACCTAGATTTCATACCTGTTTCAGAGTACTTCCTAGGCCTGTGGGGTTTTTTATTGCATTCTTGAAACTGGGCCAATCTCTGAGTGCATTCCCAGCAATGAGTAGTAGGTGAGTCATGAGTTTCCTTTAGCCACAGCTCCCCCTTAGCTTGCCACATACATGCCAATAGCAACCGTACAGTCTGGGACATGGCTGAATGTTTACATTTAGATGCAGTGGGAACATCTGCTGAGCTCATCCACCTCACATAAAAAAAAAAGGCTCCATGTCTAAGCTCAAATTACCACCCTGTGCCACATGTGAAGAACTGCTGGGTTTCCCTGTGCAATGTGGGAAAGGGGCCAAGGGTTTCTGCTGCTGACAGGGGGACAAGTATGAGCCCCCAGTCACCTGCAGGGACTGTAGGTGGACCCCGTGGGCCTAGGGTGTGCCACCCACACACCTCCAGGCAAAGCACAGACTGCCTGGGTGAAGGGAAGGCAGAGAGGAGGGGTGAACCTATTCACAGTGTTAATTATCTACATATTTTAAAT
Source organism: Calyptomena viridis (assembly GCA_013390005.1). Taxonomy (NCBI): domain Eukaryota; kingdom Metazoa; phylum Chordata; class Aves; order Passeriformes; family Eurylaimidae; genus Calyptomena; species Calyptomena viridis. The sequence continues at coordinate 192,096 of WEIV01004843.1, forward strand.
TACTCCTTTAAATACCAGATGTACTTAATCCCTTCCCACTATAGAGGCAGGTTGGGAGTGCTGTCTTCTCTTCTGGGCTCTAAGTGGCACTGGCACACACAGCTCTGTTATTAGCAAGCTGGCTGCTTCTGGCACACGCACATGGATGACAACAGTCATTAAAAACATTTTTTTCCATATAATATTGCAAAGGTTATTCTTGGTGACAAATGCTTTCCAGCTTGTGGCCAGGGCTGAGCAACTGCTGTTCCCATTTGTGCAGGCTGGCTCCTACACCAAGGTCAAGGCTGCAACAGCTTCCTGGCAGAATTAACAAAAAAAAAAGCTTTCTTTTTTCCCCTCAGAAAAAAACAAAACAATTTCAGGTGAATGATATGAGGAATGACCTGCTCAGTGTGAGTGAGAATGGATTGAAATTTCCTGGCTGTTAATGGTGCCATATTCAAGCATGACCAGATCTCCTGGATGCCTTTCTGTTACCATCTAGATCTACATCTATGTCCTATTCTGCTATCGAGAGGAGGATGAGGTGAACTGTAGGTGAACAGAGGTCTTGTTACCTAATTTCACCAGTGTCCAGGTACCAAAGTACTGGGTGTCCTCCAAAATGTTTTCCCAAAGCAAAGAGCTATGCTGGTGGAGACATGCAGGTAGGCATCAACAGGGGGCTGGGGCAGCTGAAGCCTGAAGTGGCACATGCAGCTGATGGGGGCTTCTTCCCGCAGATGGTGCTGTGAGGTGACAGTATATTGCTATTTAGGCTGGAGGGTAGTGGAGAGGTCCTCCCATGCCAGGGGACAAATGACTTACAAACCAGTCCAGCAGCCACAGCCATGGAATCAGAGGAAATGTGCATCACAGAATACTTCTGTGTTGTCTGAGCTTGTCACGAAGAGTCCTAATCACATCAACACCACAGTAATCACCAGAAAGGTGACAAAGCCCAATCCAAGTGCGGCCAATTGCCTCCTTTCTAGATTGATACCTTTGCTCAATGTCTCTAACAAACATGTCCATGTTTCTCACTGTACCTGTACCACAGACAATTCTTAACGCCTGCTCACTCTTCTTATTCAGCCCAGCTTGCTCTGGGACGGCTCCCTTTAATCCTGGATCTAAGCCTCAGAACCTGTGGAGACCAGGATGCTTATGTGCAGCAGCAAGCCAGTCCTAAAAGGTCAACACCTCCCCGCCCCCNCCCACCCCGGTCCCTTCAATAGAGTCAAAGGCAACGCACCTTTCCCAGAGCCAGAGCTGGAGCTGGAGTACTTCCCTCTGGGTCAGAGACAGGTGTGCTCACTGTCAGCAGGAGCCGGCCAACAGGGCAGGGTAGGAAATGATCCCTCAGGCCTGTGGAGGGGCTTGGAAGCATGCAGGACCCAGTAGGGCAGTGGTCTCTTTGTGGCTTTTCCAAGCTCTGGCTGCCCTGAGGAAGCAATGTTAAGCACAGGCTTCCCACCGCTGCTCTACCAGGGCCACCCTTCCTGGAGCACGGGTGCCCAACTGGGGTCCTCCCACCCTCCCAGGGCATGTTGCATTGTACTGTGAGGTGCCCAAGCAGTGTCCCCTGGGACCCTGTAAATGGGCCCTGTGTTGAAAGGCAAAGACGGGAGACTGGGGTTATGTGCTATATCAGCTGCCCCTGTGCTGCAGAGGGCATGTGGGACCAGTTCTAGCTCAAGGTCCACTGTGAAGGGCACTTTGGGGGTCAGTCACCCAAATTCAAGTGGAAAGAAACAGTCAGTGATGATGCTGGGTGAGGAGGCAGCATGGTACTGGCCACAACTAGGACACAATTCCTGGACAGCTTGAGACAGATGGACAAATGACTCTTCTTTTCAAAACTCTTCTTTACCCAAAGGCTGATTTTTGATCAGCACCCATGCAATGCAGTATCACCTGGATAGCAAAACCCATGGGATGCTGGAAGTGCCCCTCTGGCAACAGTGATGGGAAGGCAGCCAGAGGTACCACTGGCCCCACACTATGCGTGGCCCCTAGATTATGTCCCCATACAAAGGCAGACCCCAGGGACACAGCAACTCCTCTTAGGACCATGGCTTTTCCCCCTTGATGTCAGGATGTGTTATTTACCCTCAACCACAGCAGTGATGCAGGAGAGGAGACAGAAAGGTAAGATGTGCCCAGAGCACGAGGGCTGCTGGGAGAGGCCAACAGCTGTTATTGCACACTGCTGTGGGAAGCTGATGGGAGAAACAAAGGAGAAGGATCAGCAACAACAAAAACAGCAGAAAAGCTACCTCTCTGCCTGACAGCCAGGAGCAAGCACTGCAGGGTTCTCCCAGCAGTACTGAACTGGAGGGCTGGGAGGAGGAGGGGGCAAACCAGTCAGAGCCATTGCAGCCACATCCAGGCACCTGCCCCAAGGAAAAGAGAAGCAAGCAGATAGAGACGTTAAATGAAACATGAAAGATTCAGAAAAAAAAAATCCCCAAAGGCACCAAACCTGTTGGGTTTTTTTTTTTTAGCATGTGTATTTTTAATGAAGTGAAAAATAAAGAAACATGTCGCAGATGTTGTCAGCCTGGTGCAGATCACCCCTGTGCACGGAGGGCACTGGGGTCTCCATGCAGCTGGCCCTCATGGCAGCCACTTCTACCCCCCACCCCTTCCCTGCAGTCAGCTGGAGAAGGAAGTGGATGAAAAGCAGGTGGTGAACACAGCACAAGCAACAGAAGAACAGCATGGCAGTACCCCAGGCCAGGCTTTATCCAGGAAAGGGTATGCTGGCATGGATAAAACAAAAGCTCAACATACTCTGTATGTCCAAATTAAAAACAGCAACAGTAACAATCTCCCCTTGAGAGCTGAACTTTAAACCCCCACAGAGCGTATTTAGTGCCACTTATGTGAGCTCTGGGGTCCCCAGCTGATGGGCAGTGTGGTGGTGGCAGCAGCTGCTCTTGGTGGCTGTTGGCACTTCTGGAGGCCAGAAGAACCAGCAACCTCAACAGGAGCCTGGCCTCAGGGTTTCTTGCCCATCTTTTCAGGCCCTTCCCCAAAGGCATAGAGAAGGGAGGGTAAGGAGGTAAGGAGGCAGGATGCTTGTTAGGTTCAAACTCAGTGGCTTTCACCCACAGTGGGCTCCAACCAGCAAAGCTCTTGCTGCTCCTCTGAGAAGCATCTCCCTGCCTCACATGTATACACATTTATATAGAGACCCAGATATCTGATAAACATTTTGTATGAAAATAAATACTTCATCTATGTGTTAAGAACCATTGTCACCTCCATCTAGTCACCTGCTATAATGTTACATCTCTTTTTGTCCATGACAAACTTGTTCCCATTGCTTTTACCCTTATCCATGGACGCCTCCCTCCCTGCCTCTTGGGGCAGCCAAAAGCATCTCAGCAGGCAGAGATGTACCTTCTGGCAGCCCCTTTCTTACTTGCTTCCTCCCAAAGTTCGGCTTATTATTGGGAACTTGATGAAAATGGTTCCCTTTATAGCACCTGTTTCTTGATAGAAGAAATGATCTTTGTTTTGAAAACACTTTACAAAGAGTAGGGTTTTAACATTGTCTTCCAGGGCTCTCAATTAAGAAATATGTTTCTAGATAGCACTGTTCATATAGATATAGATATAATTTTTATTTATTTTTATAACCAACCCAACATTTCAATTTGCAGCTGTTGATGTAACTCATGACATACTCTTGTGGTGGTGTTTTTTTTTCTTCTTTTTCTTTAAAAAGAAATGCACTTCAAATGAAAAGGATGCTTTTTTGTCTGTCTGGTGTTCCTAAAATGTACTTAAGATGATGCAGGAGTCCTGACATGGATGGCAGTTTTTAACCCTGTACTTGTCAATGGCCTGAAGACCACCAGCAAGACACAGGCGCTGTGAAAACTGGGGCAGCAACTGAATGAAAGGGCAGCCATACCACAGCTCAGGGTGAGACAGCACTAGGAACATACAGGCACACTATCCAGGTTTTCCTGAATTCATTTTCACCTCTGAGCAGGAGAACCACACAGCAAACCTGCCACCACCACCACCATCCCTAGGAGCCAGTGCTGCTTTCCCTGGCCCCCTTGCTCCCCACTGGGCAGGCTATTCCTGGGTAGCCATTTCTTTCTTTTAGCAGTTGTAAATTAACATAATTTTCTCTCCCTGCAGTACCACAAGCTCAAAGTTAATTATACAAAGAGAAATGCCATAGACAAAATATACATGACATGTATTGTATTAGGGGGTTGGGGGTTTTTTTCCTTCTTTTTTTCTTAGCCCAGGCAGGTGATTGAGATGCTACATGCTCCAGCCTTTGTCATTATATGTGTGTGCTTGTGTGTCTGTGTTTGTATTAAAAATATATCAGTCTTGTGATGTTCTTAAAAAAGAAAGAAATGGAGGGCGGCGGGGGAGAGAACGGGTAATTGTGAAAAAGTTCTTTGACTGTGTCACAGTCTTTTGTGGCTTCATAAAATACACATGTTCAATTCCAGCACTGATGGCAACTTGAAGCTTTAGAGTTTAAATTTTTAACATTTTTCCATTTAAGTAGTAAAAAAGAAAAAAACCAACAAAACAATCAGCGTGCTCCCCCAAAACCAAAAAGCAACAAGCAAACAAAAAAAAAAAAAAAAAAAAAAAAAAAAAAAACCCCCAAAAATTCCTGAACCAGACTTCTGCAATTCTTGGCTAGTAAAAATAAGGAAACATCTCCTTACAGTGGAGGGATGTTTGGCAGGAAAGGAGACGAGCCCCTATGGGAGAGGTGGCCTTTGGAGAGGGTTGAAACTTCATAATGTCATTGAAATAGGGTCAGTGGCTGGGTTTATTGTGTTTTATTTCAACACTTGCCATTGTTGCTTTCTTTTGTACCATTTTTGGATGGGTTTTGTCTCTTTGTTTTTTTCACTCTGATGGTTTTGCCCTTCTTGGCACCCAGCTGTGTCTGGGCAGTGGCAGCCCCCGACAGACAGCCATACCTTCCAGTGAAACTGCGCTCTCAGGATCGGTGTCCGGTGAGGTAATGGAGGAGGGGGTCCCTCCTCCCGGCAGCACCGTCCCTCCACTGCCTAAAACCCTTTGATGTAGCAATAGGCCTCCAGAGTGGCAAAGAGGATGTAGAGCAGCCAGAGGCTGACGAAGAGCAATGTTGTGGCCAGTTTGCATCCCCGGGGGCCACCCAGCTCCCCACCGAGATGGGGTCGCCGGCGGTAGAGTAGGACACTGATGCAGATGAAGGCGAAGATGGTGAAGAGGGTGACAGAGAATGCCAGGGTGCCTGCTGACACCTGGAACTCCTGCCCCTGTGACGCCCAGTAGATCGCTGCCACTGACCATGCCAACCCGATGCCCAGGAAGACGTTGACAGCGTTGCTGCCTGTGACATTGGTGATGGAGGCGTCAGCGTACACATCCTGGATGGCCGCGGCTTTGCTGGCGAATGTGTCTGGAGTTGAGGGAGAAGGGAAGGAGAAATCACTGGGGGTCCAACAGGAGAAACAGACAACCCTTCACGTCTAGGGGACAAGGGAAACTCATGTGTGGCACTGACCAGGTTAGGACACAGACCTCTCCTGGTGCACAACCCACTCCCACGTTCAGAGACCCCATCTTGACACCAAGCTGGGTGCAGACCTTGCCTGGGAACAGGGTTTTGTGGATCCCCTTCCCATCCTGAACCCCATCCCATGACAGAGCTGCTCCCTGGAAGTAGGGGCATCATCAGAGGACTTACCTCCCAACCCACCCCCTCCCTGCTGCCACCCCACCTGGTACAGAAGTGCCGAAGGCAACAAAGATGACGGCGGTCACTGAGTCCTTGAGGCCAATGGTGCAGCCAAAGTGGGAGGCAAGGTCACCAATGACGGCTGTGAGCATGCCGATGATGAGGATGGAGACGACGAAGCAGGCCCACCCATTGCAGTACTCAGTGGGGGGCACACAGGCAAACAGCACCTTCCAGAAGACAGTCAGGAAGTGCATCACATAGTCAAAGCAGGATGGCAGGCGCTCCTCACCAGACTCATCTTCGTCCTCATCGCCTGCTGCAAACGACATGGAAGGAGAGGTCCAGTCTTCATGTTGGGGCAGGTCAAGATTATAGGGGTGAGGTGCAGCCCATGCTTGGCCCTTTCACTCCAGGGATTCTGCTTTCCTGGGACAAGGTGGTATGATGCCAGTTATGATGACGGGGTCAAGGGTGCACCAGGTCCCACAATGATGGGTGAGGCTTGGCAAAAGGAGTGCCTCCCAGACACCCCAGAGCCTGCAGGGATGGGAAGTGGCAGAGGGGGGTGTTGTCCCCACAGAGAGGCAGCCCTGTACCCATCCACAGGCAGTCACATAGGATGTATGTGGAGATCACTGCTGAGAGGCACAATGAAGTTACATAGGCAAGTGATGTTTTGGGCCAAAAACCAGCAGAAAGTAATAGAGTTTGGAAACTGGAGAGACCTCTTGGTCCTCCTGCTCCAGAACATGGGCTGGACACCAGCTGCATCCCAGCAAGAAATTTCTCATCTATGTGAGGGTATCAGCAGCAGTGCTGCAAGCCCTTGTAGGGATCTGCTGCCTACCCTGGTGGGCCTGGTCAGCCCTGAAGCTGGAAGTACTGCTGGTCTTTGTACAGATGTAGGAAAATGGAAATAAACTGGGGAAGAGAAAGGAGGTAGGGAGTACAGGGCAGATGGCAAGGGAAGAAGTGAGACTCAGGAAGAGAAGCAGACCTGGGAAATAACATTGCTCCAAGGATGCTTCCACAGAAACAGTTTCTCTTAGTTGCTAGAAAGAAGAAAACTGAACACCCCGCACCTCTTCTTTCACATCAGAAGAAGCCCTTGTGGCCACTAGCAACAGCTCCCACCCAACTGCCTGCATGTCCACTGCCTGCTCTACAGCTGGGTGGAAAACATCCTTTTGGAGAAGATGCCAAACCATCAAAGAAAGGTACAGAAAGACACTCAAGTGCCATTAATGGCACAGACATGCCTAAAATACCTGCTCCACAACTGCCTGGCTGAAAGCAGTGAGGTGTCTCCCCAGGCAACACCTGGCAGTTCTCTGGACCTTTTGCTCCACCAGCTGCTGCCTCATGGGGCAATATCTCCTGTCTCCATGTGGTAACCCTCCCTACTACCAGAAACTCTACTGGCCATGGCAGACAGGACATGGCAGGCAAGACATCTTGCAGAAGCTACCTGCACTGGGCACACCAGAATCCAGGACCCCAGCCACGGTGGGATTTTGCTGCCTGTACACTACTCATCAGATCACTGAAGCAGCAGGAGCAATGGCAGATGATGTAAAATCTTTGAAAACTGACCTCCTGGATAGCTCTGCACCAAGAGATGGATCTCCTGGGCTCTTGCAAAAGCCTGCTATATTTAGAGCAGAGGAGCTCTTTGGACAGGCTTTGCTGATGGTCACCAAATACACAACAGCTGAGCATCACTGACCAGGGAGATGCTGTCTCCTGAGCCCAGACAAATATCATTCCAGGCTACACGAACCCTGATTCTGGTATGGGTTTTCTGATGTCCCCCTCACCTGCGCTGACGGTAATGGCCTCCATGAACTGGTCCTTCCAGGAATGTGTCCCTACAACCAAAGCCAGGTTTGTCTTCTTAATCAGCTTGTCCACAGTGCTCTGTTGTGGGAATAAAGATGCACAGCAATTAAACTGGCTGTTAGGAGGCAAGGTTGATCTTGTGGTGCACTTGTGGTCCTACAGACACTTTTCAAACTGTGGAAGTGCCACAAACACTCTCCTACCAGCCAGATGAGGCCATGACAGGAGTTGAGCTCACGTTCTTCCTGGACTGGCTGACCCAAACCTCACCAGAGCCAGGTGGTTTGCCACCTCTTAATCCTGATGAAGCTCCTTTTTCCCTCACCCCTACCTCACCAGAGACAGCTTTGCTCCTGCCCACTGGCTTCTTCTGCTTCCAGCAGGGCTCCCTTTCCTTTCTTCCTCTACCACTGCCTTCTGGCAGTGGTACCAATGCTACTTCTGACATTTCTTGTACACTTCACCCACCCTTTACTTACACCCTTTCTTTTCCTCTGCCAACAGCTCCTTCCCTGTGCATGCTGTCTCCTTAGTCCTGCTCTCCAGGGCTGCTCAGCAGTGCCACATGGCTTCCCCCTGCTTGAGGGCCCCTAGGACACCTACTGACCTTGAACTCGTAAGACTCCTCAATGATGACTTCTAGTTTGGGATGCTCGCCGAGTACTGGTTTGCCCATTTCTGCAATCCTCTTGGCTTCTTCCTCTTCAACCGTTAGCTTCCTCTCAGCCACCTCTGTGAAAGCAAGGTCAACACCAAAATGTAGGCAGCATCCCTGGAGCTCCAGGGCACCACAGTGGCTTGTCTGCAGGGCCCAGACATGAGCTTCTGCAGTGCCCGCGCAGCTTGCTATGCTCACGCAGCTATTTGAGGGCAGTGGTGGGGTGTTGGACCACAGAAAAAATGGGCCAAGATTTCTAAGTATCAGTTAGTCATCAAGAATATAAGCAACATGTTTTCAATTTATTAAAAAAAAAATTGTTTCTTCAGTCTGCATTGGCGCTCTAGGTTGACATACACCCTCCCATCACCCCTGCAGCAGCCACATCTTTGGGGAGACCAAGGTACCCATCTGTTCTGCCATTTGGCACAAGCATCCTTTAAAGACAACTTCAAAACCCTGATGTGTTCCCAGATTGGAATGGACAAGAGATAGGATCTTTTTATTTCCCTTTGAGTAGAAAATCAGTGTTGGCCCCCTTTGCCACTCAGTGCTTGATCTAAGTCACACAGTCATAACCATGTGACCCACACATGAATTGGAAAAATGAACAAGAAGAAGTCATGAAACAAGTAGATTTTTCTTTCATACTACTGTGAGGGTGGTCAGGCACTTGAACAGGTTGTCCGGAGAAGTTATGGATGCCTCATGCCTGGAAGTGTTCAAGGCCAGGTTGGATGTGGCTTTGAGCAACCTGGTCTAGGGAAAGGTGTTCCATGGCAGATGGGTTAAACTAGATGAATTTTAGGGTCCCTTCCATGCCACGATTCTATAGTTTCTAGATTTCTATTAGTTACTGCTGGAGGAAACTAAACCAGGACCCCGGGTCAGCAGCATTCTGAGCTCACTCTGTATCAGGCTCATCTTGATGATATTCCAGCTAACCCAGCAAGGTGCTTGGAGAGGGTTCTGGTTGCCCAGATGGGAAGCAGCATCCCAACCAACAGGAAGGGTGCCATGGCAGTGTCCCTAGCCCTGATTCAGGTCTCCTCTTCCACCTACACACCCAGGTGGAGGCACATGCTGATGGGCTCTTTGTAAAGCTCTGACATCTCAAGAAAGAAACTGGGTTTCCCCTGGCTTTCCTGTGTACAAGCTGAGCCTGGGAGCAGGAGCTGGAGCTCTGAAGAACCTAGTAGAGTACCTTGTTCTGGCTAACCAGTGGGTCAGATGTTACCCAAGGTTTCCTGTAGAGGTTACAAACACCCAGGTAATGCCTCAGATGTGATTAATCCCATGTGGACTCCAGCAGATCTCATACTTCACACCAAAAATCACACAGAAATTATGAAGTCCCAGTGAAATCTATTTATAAACTCTGATTTCTCTCTTCATCTGCCCAGCTACATTGATTGCAAAGACTGTAAGCCTTGCAAGACCTGCAGAGTTTATAAAACATATAATAACTCCTGTGGCAGATGACATTATTATAACCCATCACAGAAGCAGAAATGCTGCATTTATCATTTGAAATCAATGACACACATCCACACCATCACTGCCTAGATCAAAGACAGCAGTCTGAATTTAGGAATCCACGTAAGTTTACAAAAAATTATAAAGACAGGGCAGCACAGCACCTGGAGAAGATGATGAGCAGTACAGGATACTGAGAGGTGCAGGGGGCACATTTGCAGGCACAGACAAAGTGAGCACAGAGTGGAAGAGGCACCTGAACTGGAGAAGTACAGAACAACTTTTTCACTGAAAGTGTGGTTAAGCATCAGAATGGGCTGACCAGGAAGGTGGTGGAGTCACCTTCCCTGGAAAACACCAGGAAACAACTGGACATGGCAGTTAGTGCTCTGGTTAATTGGCATGGTGTTCAGTCAAAGGCTGGACTCAATGATCTTGGAGGTCTTTTCCAACCTTAATGATTCCACAATTCCATGATTCTATGAAAATGTTCTGCCTTATGCTACACTTGGAGGCATAAACTGACGATTTTCAAGAACAAGATTCAAGATACTTTTATTCACTGTAAGAGGGAGTCAGATGCAACCTAGGCATCTCTTTCTAAGACACAGAACAAGAAAGTCCAGTCTCTGCCTCTACCTGGAAGTGTATGAAGATGACAAGCTGTATCCATCAATGAAAATGCAGGTGCTCACACATCAGCTGCCATAGCACATACATGGCTTTGCTTCTGTCTGAGCTCCCCATAACCTGAACCTCAGGGGTGGAGGCACCCTCAGCTTTGCAAAGCCCAGCTTGGCAGATGAGCTGAGCGTGTTGACAGTACACAGCTGAGCAAAAGCACTACAGCAATCCCGTCAGGGTTGCAAAGCCCAGACTTGGTGACAGTCTGACTCACTATAACCTTCCCTGGGAAGTAGCTACATATGAAAAGCTGCGGTCGCAGTTGGCAGCACAGTCCCTTGGGCTCCAGCCCACTGGCTGCAGTTGCAGAGTGCAGAAAGCAAGTCTGGAATCTGAGGAGATGCTCTGAAAATAGGGAATATCAGGCAGAATTTCCTCAGCTTAACAACTCCAGGAGAAATGATGCAATGAAACCTCAGTCCCCAATTTAACTGATTTGACAAAAGCCTTCAGCATGGTAAGAGAACACGGAGCCTCATGCAAATGTTATCCCTCTAGGCAAGGCTGAGCTGCAGGCAGGTCTGTAAACACACGCAATGCAGAAAGCTTTCTCATCTTCATAGGGAGCAGTATTCAACACAGCTTTATCCCAGAACCTGGTGTCTTGCTCATGCTGGTTTATATACTTGCACCAGGCACGAAAGTGCAATAGCCAAAGCCCTCCTTGAGGAGGATCTTCTGTGTCTCTTCTCAGTGTGTGCCAGGTCCAAGGCTGTTGGGCAGGCTGCATAGGAATGTCTGTGTCCGCAGGACCTTGCACCTCCCAGCAGGTGACTTTGTTGTCTCTGCAAGCCACCTGTGGATCACTACTGATTTGAAGAGCACGGCAATCACTAAGAGTCAGGCAGCTCTTAGCAAATCAAGTGACACAACCATGTCCAAGAGTGGGCAGATGGCTCTGTCAGCCTAGGGGCTGGATGCATGGGTGCATGGGACTGGACACTCCACAGATTAAGGGTGCTGGTGCTTACCACAGCACTGAGGGGCACCTTGAACAGAATAGCCTTCCTGCTATTCAAGAAGGCACCTTGCCAGTGGACTAAGTGCTACCAGAGGCACCTTCAAGCCCTTGGTAGGCCGCTTGGAATGAAGGGACAAGCTGACCAGCAATGGAGACCTTCAGCCTACTGACAGTACATCCACTGAGACATGAATAATGGAGGCCTTACTGTAAACACACAGCTCCTCTGCAGTGTGCACAGAGAACTGGGGTGCAGAGAGAAGAAACATGGGTGCCCAAGAAGGCACGTCAAAGGGTGTCCTATGGGGACAGCTAATTGAATATGGCTGCCAAGCTAAGTCTTTCAATGTCAGCTGCAAGCAAACCACAGGAGAACAGGCACAGGCAGCACATCCAAACAAGTACCTCACAGAAATGTTAATAGAGGATGTTTTTGGATAAAGAAGAAAGGAGCTAATTCCTTCATGTCTCATTAAAACGCAGTCACATCTGTGAATGTGCAATAGTAAAGCAAAGCACAGAAACTTCACAAATTTCAAAGGTGCATCTGAAAAAATTTAACCTGCCATTATATTTTCATGGAGCCTCTATCCTAATGTAGGAGACAAACACAGATCAAGACTCATATGCCAATACTCTGTTAGATCTTGCTCAATGCACTCATTCAAGTGACCCACAGGTGCCAAATACCATACTACTGACTATCCTCTGAAATTAAGGCAGTGCCATTTGTGGCAGGAAGGACAAACTTCAGAGCCCAGCTGACAGGTCTTCTGCCCCAACCTATATTTGCCACACAGTTAAGGGAGAAAGCTAAGCACCTCCAAAGAGCAACACAAAGCATCCACATGATTCCACCACTTCTCCCCACCTACCATTTAGGACACATGGGCACCTTGTGGCAGGGATCTGTGTCAACCTCTACAAAACACTAGACCCCAATCTGAATTTGCTACAGGCCTGTTGGGTCTGCCTCTTCCAATGGGATGCTGAGGACTGAGTTGAGCCCTGTGTGTACAGATTGAATAGCTGAGAGGGAATAAACTCTTACAACATCGCAGTGGCAGGGCACAGTCCCAATGCTCCTGCCTTTCAGGGAAGTACTTCAGCCAGCAGCAGAGTGCACCAGCATGTGGAGCTCCTGTGGAGCTGCAGGAGGCTGCTGTCTGCAGCAAGCAAGGGGCATACTCCCACATGGTCTGTGGTAGCCACAGGTCCCCATCACCTGAGGGACTAGGTGTGGGGCTGGAGTCTTAGATGTCTCCAGGAAGCAGAGACAGGGCATCTGTGAGAAGCGTCACACATCACCCTGGTGCAGTAACCTGCAAAGAAGACTACTAAGGGCTGTGAAAAATAAAACACAAAGTGGGGTGGGGGGCTGGGGGGTGGGTGGGTGTTGGGAGACATATTTTTAATTTGGAAGGTCAAATCTGTCAAGGTGAATGCTGCCAAGCTGCAGCTTAATTATTAACTAGCCTGATTTCTGTTTGTATTTGCATCAGTACCTACTTTTTAATGCAGATTGCACCCTAGACTTCCTGCTGTCAACCCCAATTAAGCCTGATAAGGTCTGGCTGTGCATAGCAAGAACAGGAGCTTGCCAGGACCTCTTCGGCTGCCTCCACCTCCTCTCTGGGAAGGGGAGGGTGACCAGAGAGGGGGTCCCTAAATCCTGCCGTCCCTGGCACATCCATGTGCGCTATCATCAAGTGTTAGGAATCTCTCTGGGCTGTAGGAGTACATACAGTCTGCTGAGGCTAAGCAAGCTGGGGCTGCTGTGCCAGCTGCTGCACCAAGGTACTCCACTCCTGGTGCCAGGGAACCCTGGTGCCAGGGTTAGAGAGGAGATGCTACAAGCAAGGGAGACAACAGGTCTGGTAAGATCAAAGGCTGGGTGAGAGGACTGCGGATGAAGTCTGCTCTCGCTCAGGCTGTAGCACTGGCCACAGCTGACACCCAGTAGGCACTGGACCCTGCAGAAAGCAAAGAGAGGTTTTTGGTTAAACCACTCCATGCTTTCATTCTGCCTTGTTCAGACCCTTAAAACTATGACAGACAAGGGGCTTGGCAGCTCCTGGTTATGGTCCTTCCACTGCTGTTCTCTGCAGCCCAGGGCATGTCCCTACCATGCTCGCTCCTCAGTTCTCACCCCACGTCTGTCTCTCAGTCTCTCTCTGAACTCAACATCTGCAAGGCCATCCCAGAACTTGAGCTGCAGTGATCTGCAAAGCACTTTCAGACCTGCACATGACAGGCAGTTTCTTGAGCTCAAAATACTGTAAGCAGATCCTCTCTTTTTTGTATTTCTCCCAGGGAAAGTGGAGACCTAAGTGGTGTTCCCACATCATGCATTGCTTTTAGAGAGTGTTTGCCCACTCAAACTCCTTTAGATTGGAGGGGACCAAATGGGAACTGGACATTGCTTGTGGCCTCTTGGACACATCATAAATCAAAGTTAGATAAAGCCAATTTCCATGGAGTAATGTGGCCACCACATCTTCTGAGCTGAAACAGGCAATGGGAATGCCTTGTAACACCATCAGAGAGGTAGATACTATCACTTTGGCAATACTACCAAACAGCCATGGACCAGCTGGCATTCCCTGTCACTTGCTGAATAAATTAGATTAAAACCAGCAATGTATTCTTGAAAGGCTGCTATGAAGGCCATTTCGCACTCCTCAAGCTATCTTGTCTCCATCCATTTCTGGAGCAGGCATGTATTTGCATGAAGGTCACCCCTTCTGGGGAGGGTACTGCTAGGAAGAAATTAAAACAATTAAAATGTGATTTTTTGTTGTTGGTTTGTTGTTGTTGTGTTTTTTTGTTGTTGTGGCTTAATAAAATATAATCCTGGCTAAACAAAGTAAACAGTGAGCAGGAATGAGTTCCTTTTGCCTGAGCACTGTCAAGCTGTCAGTCACAAGTGGGAAGACTGCTAGCTAAAAGACACTGGCTTTGGAGATTAGCATATGCATATACCCTTTATTGAAGCACATGCATACACACAAGCACTGGCAGCTTGGGCTGCTTTCTGAAATGTGAGGAATTTGCTTATATCTGAAAGCTATTTTTGAGACATAATATATCCCGTATACATGCCCCAGCATTCCTTAATTCTAACTGGGAAATGCTGCACATTCATGAGAGGGAGGCTAAGGCACAGGGCTGGGAACTGAGCATTATTCCACTCCTGGCTCTGCCTTGAGATTGCTGCTGACACAATTGTCCCCAACAGGCCAGATGACTGGTGTCTCTGTCCCCCAGTCTTTCCCACTGCAAAGTGGACCCAGGAGTTTTAATGCATAAAAAAACATATTTGGAAATATTTTCTTTGATGTGTGTGAATATGTAGAAATTGGGATATAGAAATATCTACTATTTGGATAATTCTGGATCCCTTTAAAGATCTGGATCACGTGAGCCCAAGAACTTTCAAGCAAAGGTTTTGCACAGGCTTTCAGTGACTTTTGAAAGGATTGGAAAGACCAACAGAGCAGTCTGTCCACTGCTGACAAAGGCAGGGATAACTGGAGTACATATGCATTTTGGTATTGAGTATTTCCCTGTATAAAGAGTATACAGAGAGATCATTGCCAGTGTTAAAACAGAAGGTTACACACCAGAGAAGTTAAAAAACTTCAGGTTTGATTCTGAAGTCTCTCCACATACTGACCACCCCATACTGCTGTGGTCCTCCATACTGGACACATGGCCAAGCAAGGCTTTCAGAAGCTTTGCATGGTCTTGCAAGTCTGGCTCAGAGGGCTCATTTGCAAAACAAATGCTGAGCTAAACGTGTGCCCTTCCCGGTTACTTTGCCTTGTGTAAAATTCACAGCCCTGTTTTCTCTGGGAGGGCTCTGCAAAGCTAGGGGAGGCAAAGCCAGGATCTCTCACTTCCCCCCAGATAAGGGCTCCCGGGACAAGAGAGGCATTGTCACTTGGGCTCAACCACTGGGGCACCCATAGCTTGTGCAAAGAAAGGAGCAGGGGCCTTACTGCTGCTGGCCCTGCTGGGACTGCCAAAGGGGTGCCAAGGGGAGGGGGAATGCCCCAGGCCTACAGAGGAGAGCCAGGGCACCCAGCAGTCCCAAGTACACAGCGCCAGGAGAGGGGCACTGCCTGTAAAGAGCTGCATGAGCTGCTCCAGGAGAGAAGGGATGAGGAGTGGGACTGATACATTCCACTGAAACGTTCAATAATGCAAGTTTTTTACAAAGACTCCTGCATATCTGTGTAACCTAAATCTAACATGACACAGACTAAACGAGGACATCACTTATCTCCCCTGCTGATTAGCCGTGATTGCTGCTGAGTGACACTCCTCGGTGAGCACATGCCTGCTCACTGGCCGGTGCTGGATGAAGTCACATGGGGAGGCCGAACACTCTGAGCCTGAACCATGGGCCAAACACAAGTCACATGAACAGAGGGCACCCTGTGGCAGCTGGGCAAGAGGGACACTCCAGAGGCACCCCCCACCAGACAGGAGGCTTTCCCTTATTAACTGAGGAGTAACATTCCATGGCTGGTGACCAAGTTCTCCAGTAACAGTTGCCAAAGCAATCAGGCTGGATAACAACACAGAGACAAGAAAGTTATGTTTTTAATAGAAATGATTTGGTTCCCCAGGTTTTGATCAAATTAGGCAGCTACTGAATTAAACCAATGAAATTACCGGGAAGGAGGCTGTTCTCAACTTCTTTCCAGTCCTCCCAGACCTGAAGAGGTAACAAAGGAAACCCTTCAAACCATTTTGAGGAGTTTTCCACAAACACCCTAAGCTGATATTTGGGGAAATGGGGATTTCTGCCTGCCACTAGCAATTTTCTAATTAGTCCAATACCCAATGGGCTCAGGACATCCCCTGCACAGCAGATTTCACATTCTCCAAAAAGGAGCAGAGACTGAAGCCTGCATGGCAGATGCTGCTACTTTTATTTGCAGCACAGCTCAGGCACCATAAATGCTTTGCCTTTCAGCTCTGCTTGCAAATCTGTCAAATTCAAGCTCCTCTCTGCACCCTGCATGCCCACCCTTACCTGCTAAAAATGTTTCTTCAGTGAAAATTCAACAGTAATCACATCTGGAATTGAAGGAATAATGAAAATACAGGAGGCGTTCATCACACCACAGTGGGATAAAGAGAGACCAATGTAATGGGGATTTCAGGCAAGGAAGAGGGTCTCAGTATTAATACACATAAAATCCTGACCCAGGGAGAGGAGATGAAGAGTGCAGAGCCAGAACAGAGGGTGAGTAGGGAAATGGTGCTGGTGCTTATCATGTCCTCGCCTCGTAGTGCTGCCTTGGTGCTGGGCATACCCCTGGGATCCCTCAGAATGGGAGGTGGAGAACACATGGGTGCAGGCACTGAGGGGTGATGTATGGTCCCCCATGGGAAGGGGACACCTGCAAAGCCTTGCACCCTCGCTCACCCCACACAACATTTTCCTGCACCCCAGGAGTGCCACCCCCTGCAGAAAAGCCCCATACAACCTAGTCAACCTAGTGCAACAGTACAACCCAAGCACCAGAGTTGCCCCAACAGAGGGTCAAGTCACAGCTTTGGACCAGCCAGAGCTGCATGTTCTGCTTTGCAACTCTGGCTGGGTCATTTCTCCCAAACTGTGGGCAGAAATCTGGAATATGGGAATATGGGAAATGCTCTTATATTTCAATCAGTCACTGTTATTTTCTTAATGCATTGCTCTTAACTAGTTCCTGCTAGACACAAACACCATGAACTGGGGCGATCTACAACACAGCAAACACAAACATGGCAGGGTCTGACCAAGGGGATGAAAATATAGCCAGAGCAGGCAAAGGAAAGAAGAAGAAGCACTTACCTTGGGTGAGCAGCAGGGCTGTGGGGACAGAAGAACATGAGAAAGACAGGGAGAGAGAAGAAAAAGAGGGAAAAAGTTAATATCCAAGGGGCAAAAGCTGTTTTGCACATGAAAGCTGTCAGAGAGCAATGGATATGATGCAATGCAGCATGCGAGCTCACCAGGGCTGTATGTTGGGCACAGGCTGGGGAGCAGACACTGCAGCAGCAAGATAGAGAGGAGGCTGGTGTGCACCAGTGAGCACCAGGGCCCTGGACCCCCAAAGTCCCCCCCTCCCCCCAAGCGAAGGCAGAACAATGGGATGCTGCTAAGGAGTGGCAAGGAGGGAAAGGGAAATGGGGGAATGGGCCATTGGGGCCTGACACAACCAAAACTGACCCAAAGGCACAGGAGGTTGCCCCTGCTTCAGCTGAGTACATGCGATTGTCACGAGGCTTGGCACAACCGAGCAGCCCCAGTAAACTTGTAGGTTGTTGAGAAGGTGGCCAGGGGGTGACAGGAAAATCATTGAGAAGAGCATCATCAGAGGGAGGCATTGATAAAATGGGTGCTGGCCTCCTGTGTCAAATGGGGCAGGGGGTTACATGCCTATGTATCATTCCCTAGGACACCCTGCCTCAGCTACACCTATCCCATGCCCCACAGGTACCACTCCCAGAGGGTCAAACTGCTGAGAGGAGAATAGGCACAGATAAAACATCACTGTTTGAGTCCTCCTGGCTCTCTTTGCTCCAAATTGCTGGTCTGCCACATGGACACAGGCCATGCAATGTCATCGTAGTGAGATGCAACTGCCTCCCAGGAAATGTGACTGTGTTGTCCTGTGAGATTTGAGGTGGGAGGAAAGAAGGAGAAAGGGGCGAAAGTCCTTGCAAGAGATAACCTTACTCTGACTTTCCACACAGAGCCCAGCCCCTCTGCTGCCTTGGGCAGATCCTCCCCTGTCTTAATTTCCCCCCTCTCCACAGTTGTCACAAAGAAATATCTGGTTGTATCCCTCTTAGGTGTTACTCACAGAAAGCCACAGCTTACATCCAAGTGTCAAATTAGCTACAGGAGACTCTGCACAGCAAAAAACCCTGAACCCTCTTTGAGAGGGGCAAGCACCAACTCTGTGCCTTAGCTTTGACTTCTACCTGTCCCTCAAACAGCAAACCAGTCCTTGAAGACTTGGTTGCATATGATGACAGTATTGTAATTACTAACACTTATTATCGTGCACTTTTAGTCTCAGAAGTTTGAAACTCTACAAAGACTGACTCAGTATTAACAGCCCTATCTGACAGATGGTGAAGCAAGCAAAGAGAAGCTAAAGGGAACATTTTGCAAACTCAGAAGTGGGCTGGAGTCCAAAAGTGCTAATTTTCCCAGACTTGCTGGTTCAGGCCTCTGAAAAGCAGGCACTTTTATATAGATGCACCTAATTGTATCTGTGCCATTTGAAAGTGATTTCCTAAGCAATTTATCAAAGGTCCCACAGCACATCCATGGCAGACCTAGGGAAACTAATCCTGAGTCCTAACTCCCAGTCACTTCTTTGCTCTGTTGAGCAGCAACCACTGGCGTAGCTTTCCCAACAGTCTGCACAGAGACTTCGACCCAGTCACGATCTTCATCCACCTATCCATCTCCCCAGCTGGAAATACTGTGGGCACTCCAGGAAATCTCCCTTGTCCATGCAGGCAGGTAGAGGCGCAGTGAAAAGGGAAGAGCAATGAAGAAGCTCTTTGCTGAACACCCTTTGTGTTTCAGGGTCAATTCGAGAGTCAAAAACATTTGGGGAAATCATTTGTGAATATGTTCTGTAGCATGTACAGTGCCACTGAGCCACAAGAAGCAATGGGATATTTGCTCTGCCCACACTGCCTCCTGTCGCCCACATAGCTCTGCTGGGAAGTCTCCAACAGGCTTGTCACTGTCTCTTGTAGCATGAATCCTGAGTTTTCTTGTAGCTCTGTCCTGCTGCTGTTCTGTGGCCACCTTTCTATTCCTTGGTCTTCTGGTTGTCCAGTGCGCAGAAATTTAATTTGTCTTTTGCAATTACAAGCACTAGTACAATGGGTCAATTTGATGTTCAAATATAATATAACGAAATATTACTGGGCCCCTAAGCTACTGTAGTTATCAAAAAAAATCATTAGTTCCTCATGTTTTTTAAAACTGTTATTTTACTGCTCTGGGATTTGAGTTTATTTTTCTTTCCCATTTGCTTGTGAGCCTGCAAAGGAACAATTTTTCTCCCTTTCACTTATGATATGAAACATGAATATTTGAAGAAGCCCATAAAGCTACGAATGAAATACCAAGAATACAGCACATAGAAAACCAAGGGATTATTTTATCTCTACATTTCTGAGTGAATGCTGTGCATGCAAGCAAGAAAATGATTTCACGGACTAAAGCTTCCTTCCTGCACATGCATCTGCTAATGTGCCCTTAGCCCTGACCTGTAATGTTTCCTAACAGCCCATCTGGGGATGCTGTACCTGTACCAGCCTCACCGACAGCCTCCATGCTGCTCCCATCCCACAACCCTCCCTCCACTCATTCCAGCCTGTATCTTTCCAGTCCTCCTCAAGGCACCTCTCCCTCTCCTGCACTATTGCTCTACACATCATGCTCCTTATAGGGCCAAGCCAGGACACCTCACTGCTGTTGGCATCTCAGGTAGTCTCAGAGGCTTGACATGTACTCTTAAAGGGAACTGCAAAAATTAGCTCTGCAGCCAAATCAAAAATAGCAGTCCCAAATATCCCTTACCTAATCCTTGCATGGTGTGATTGTGGACAAACACACGTGCCTACAGACAAAGTAAGTGATGCTGGCTCTACCAGGAGGACCCAAAGCTTTCAGCTCTGGATCCCAGTTCCTCCTTTACTGGGATTTTTCTGCCTTGAAGGCCTGGTTTTGACTACATGAAATCAAAATTGCATGCATGAACTCTGCTTCCCCTGCCACCTCTGAAACTGGACAATTTAGATCTGAATTTTAAAAAGCTGTTAAAACAGCTATTTACTAATAAGCCATTTCATCAGCATGTTTTTGGTGTACCTTGGGGTTAAATTCTGCTGTGACATGCATGTTGGTGTGGGTTACAGATGAGGAAATTTAATTCCCTCCTCCGTTAATTCTACTGAAGCCAAAGACCTTAAACCAAGAGGAACCAGGCTGGGGACAGGAGCAGACCAGCTAACTGGCAATCCTGTAGTTTACAACAAGCTGATGTGCTAAATGTGTGTCTCAGCCTTTTTCTAAAAAGTGAAATGCTTTTTTCTGCTGTTTATCTCACAGAGAGATTTGACCATGCTGCATGCTTTATTCTGGACTTCATTAACGTAAATCTTTTCTAATCAATATTCCTAAAGACTCTGGGAAGCCACTGTGTAGATAAGAGGATCCTTGTTAAAGGCCTGGGATTTACAGAGTGGACTGAAATGAGGGAGAGGAAGCTGGATTTTGAGGAGACTCTCAAGTCACACAGCAGGGCAGTCACAGAAAGCCAAAGGCAAGGAGAATGCACTGACTTCACTGCCTGCACACCCAAAGGTGACCATGCAGTGACCATGCAAACCATGGGCTGAGTTTCCCTAAGAGATGAGGATCCCCCATCTTCCAGAGGCTCTGTCCCCATCTGTCTACAGGCTCTGCCTGAAGATTTGCTCACTGAGGTGAGCAAACTGTTTCCCTAATGGATGGTGAAGAACTAAAAACATGGGGATTTTTTACAGGCTAAACAAGGCAGAGATTTTCCAGCATTAACTTGAATGCTGTTATTATTGAAGTCAATAGCAAAGCTCTTGCAAACTCCAAGAGATTCCTCTCCATCATGAGAATCAGCAGCATTCAGCTTAATCACAGAGCTGTGAGCAAACTATTAAACCTTCATGGAATTAAGTAACAGCAATCTAACTAGCAATCTTTGCTATTTCCATCAGCAGCTGATGGAAGAAGGAATTTATTAGCATCTGCCCACACTTCAGAAAACTGCAGCACACGTGTTCATGTATCAATGCAGCTTATCTTACACAGGCATGGATCCTTGTACCAAGTCACGTAATTTCATCGATATTTTGATACAGATAACTTTTTGGATCAATCCAAGCTAGGAATCCTTCTTTCTTCGCAGCTTTATCCTTACTCTGCAACTCCTAGCCACATTCTCCCTTTGGGGCACAAAGCTTTCACATCAGGAGCACTGACACTCAGTTAAAAGGAGATGGCTATGAGATTCGTCTGCACCAGTTGACTCTGTGCTGAGAGGGCTGAGTGGACTTCAGACAAAATCCGCCCAAGCCAGGTCATGCCAACAAGCTGTTTAATAGTGTTCACCAGCCATCTTCACTCCTATTTCCAGTGAAGTTGTATCTTGTGGGAAACATGCTTTCTGAAGCAAAACTTTGCATGAAGGAGGTCAGTCCCTTTTACAAAACATAACCCTCAAGACTCAACCTGCAAGCATCAGCTCTGAGGCTGAATCTTCTACCGCTGTGCCACGAGCTGAATTCTCACAAGCTGATTTCCATGTAACATGACTCCCTCTTGCAACATATTTTTCCAAATGTTATTTTCACCATTATCTCCAATCAAGTGAAATCTTCCAAAGTAGTCTCACTTGCCATTCAGGCTCCATCAACACTAAGATTAACCACAATTTAAGCGGAAAAGCAACTTTATCCAGGGAAAGCAAAGCAAGTTTTTCTCCTGTAACTCAGAGCTGTGGAAAAAGTGTGAAAGTTGATGTGTGAAGAAAGTATTACTCCAAAATCCTGCTGGAACAACTGTAAAATCCACATTCTGCATTGTGAGGTGACACAACAGCAGAGTTTGCCATGAGAGCAAGAGTCAAACCAACAGACAGCATTTGTCTGTAAAGGAAAAAACTCATTTCACTGTAGGAACACTCTAAAAAGGTACTGAAAAAAGGATGTGAACTACAAATGTGGTTCAGAGTGCTGGGAAGTTTCAGAGCCTTGCAGAACCCAGTAAACAGGGATTCAGTTTACGTCTGTGCATATCGAGGAAAGGTGAGACAAGAAGGATTCAAAGATTAATTTCTTAGAAACGGAAAGGACAAAAGAAGTCAGGAAAACTGGGAAGTGGCCAGAAGGACAGAGAAAAGCAAAATTTACCATCTTTGTTCAACACAGGATATGAGTCTCTCTTTGATTTCTTTTTAGCCATTCACTTCAATATAACAAGCTTTTGGCAAGCGCCATCTTTGCCAGTGCTCTGTGCATCTGATAGGCCACTACCAAGTCAGTATTGGTCTTCGTCACAGGCCGGGCTGGCAAGATACCAATTTCAGATCTATTCTCATCTCTTTGAATTATTGGAGCACATCCACAAAAAGAGCTGTTATAGTAAGACTACTTGATGTGATTTGTTTGGATGATCAGAAAGGCTTTGAAAAAAATCCAGCTGCAGAAAGTGATTGGTGAAAAAGAACTGATGAGCTGCAAGACAAAGTTTCGTATTGTAGTTGTAGCATTTATATAACAGGAGTAGGTCGTCAGCCCTCCTTATGGCAAGGATTAAGAACTGAAGGCCCCAAAGCTCAAGGCAGCATGGCACTGGGGGTGAACAGTAAAGAGCAGCATCAGCAGATAAAATGCTGTATCAGTGGCTGTTCTATGTTTTGCAAGCCCTGATCAACCTGAAGACAGGACTCTACTAGTAGGTCATCTCTACTTTTCTGAGTAGAGATGTTTTTTCCTTCAGTAAGGTGCCAGCAGGTGCAAATAGCAAGAGCAGCAGAATGAATTTCATACTGATCTCTGGCCCTCTTGGAGACTCTTGGAGACTCTTCTGCCCAACAGCTCTGACAAGGGCCAAGAAGAAGTTCCCTTGAGTAGAGGTAACTGCTTTGTATCAGCAGGTGTACAGAACAGCACAGACAGTAATGCAAGTCAACCGTATGGTAGCAAGCCTTGCTCCCACCTGCCATCCTCCTCCACTGCATGTCTATCAGAAACCACTGCCACCACAGCCAGCAGCAGTGCAGGTACCCTCAGGGACAGCACACTCAGTCTGAATAGCACAAAGGCTCTGGACCAAGTTCTGCATCCCAAAATAAACCATTCAAACTCTGCCACAGGCTGGTTTGAAAAGCACATCTTGCTCATCTCTGCTGTCAGCTGTGCCATCCCTTCACAGGATATTTTACCCCTGATTTCATCACTGCCACCTGGCTTGTATCCCCAAGATAAGCTAGGAGCTACCCTCTGCGTGGAGAGGTCCCAGGGTGGGTGCAGGCCCTCAGCATGAAACTATCATAGTGCAGGCACAACTATGATGTACTGGCTGTCTCTGTGTGAGCCTGGTTGCAGACTACTTCCAAACATGACTGCCACTCATCTGAGGTACCCAACACTACCCTGATCCAGAGGAGCCAGGAGGGATGTTGCGAAGATACAATGAAGAGCTGTCTGAGAACATCAATACTCCTACAGCTCCTTAGGCACAGGCTTGGTAGGACACAGCTAAATGGGGAATAACAACAGAACAAGGACACACCACCAAGAAGCCCATGTCTTTTGCAGCATTGGAAACAAATGCATGGATAGCCAAAATGCAGAGGAACTCTTCTTCAAAAGCAGCCAGGACTGGACCCCCCAGGAGAGGCAGGAGCTGTGCTTTGCCTTCACCGCATGAGTCGTGGGTGCACATTCATCATCACAACAAAAAAAAGCAAGCAAAGTCCCAGCTAGGTGACTGTGGTGTGGGATTTTCCCCCTGTCTGTGGATACGGGGCAATGGCAGCACGTGCAGGGTGCTGTTGTGGGCCTGTTTACACTGTGGTGACTGCACTGACATTGCAGCCCATGGGACTGGATCACTCGTGTGTGATTTGCAATAAATAAACCACCTGAACTCTTTCCCTGCAATGGCATGATGCTGTCAGGAACATGTTTGCAGGAGTCAGCATGAACATCCCTTCCCTATGTCACATGATGTCCGAGCATGTGAAAGCTCGTGCACATCCCGGATTGCCTCCTCTCTGCCAGGAGCTGGCTACTCAAGCATGCGTTCTGTGAAGCTGCTGGCCACAGCATCTGCTGTTGATTGGTCACAAAGCTCTCTGTGGGAAAGCCTCACTTACTCTTCATCACAGGCACAAGGTACACTCATCAGAGATGCCATAGTGTGCAGCACTACAGAGTTGGAGATCTTTCCAGATGCCCTGGATTTAGTGTAGCGACTGTGCCACCTTGTGCCAGCAACATTTACAAATCCAATTTAATCTCCCGCCTCCTAGATTTTAAAACCATGGTGCTCTCACTCTGACTTTTTTCTCATTAGGCTAAGCAGCGCTCTGCATTTCCTCCTTAACATGGTCCCTTACTTTGTCCAAGCAAAGAAGGTCCATCCGAGAGTGCGCCCTCACCTCCTGGCCTGCAGGCTCTGTGCTTTAGATCACTTAGTCCAGCTCTGATCTCACTGCCTGTCGCAAATGAGACAGTCCCACAGACTCCAGCTGATGTTGGTATAAATGAGACACGTATGATACAGCAAACTGGTTTTGTATCTTAATAATAATGAGGACATTTTACAACTGAACCACCTTACGGTGGCCATTTGTGGCCATTTGAATTTTTTTCAAATATTTGTTTTCATTCAGCCAGATGCAATGTGACCTCCTATATGGGAAAAAGAAATGTGGGACTTCATAAAAACCAGCCCAATCCTGACTCTGTATCCTAAAGCTCAGTTTAGAAAAGGATGCAAGACTTACAGAGAGTAGACAGTTGAGCAGAAAATTTAGTGTGATGTTCCAAATTTTCAAGTGCATAAGCACTGTACTTGCTGAGAGGGAGCTAGAAAACCCATGGGTGGTAAGGGGCAAATGTGGAGAGGAGACCCCAGTGTGGTTCTAAGACTGAAGACTTTGATCAAGGACTGAATTCTTGGCTGACACAGATTCAAAGGGCTTAATCTCCTTAAATGCCCAAGAAAGAAGACATCTGAGTGTACTCTTGGTATAGTGAGCAGATACCTATAGAGAATCTGCAGTGCTATATAGTCCTTTCTTCTGATAGAGGGAAAATAACTAGTGGCTGCAAGTTCGGGCCAGACAACTTCTACTTTGAAGCCATGCTCACATCTTTACCCTAGAGGGCAATTGACTGCTGGAACATATTCCTGTTGGATAAGGCAGGTTGGTCAGTGCTACTGCCCCAGGGCAGTTGGACTTTGTGAAACCTGAGGGCCTGTGCTCGGCAGAGTGAAACTTGATATCCCTCACTGCCTATGGGCTGCAGGAGGCTGTCTGATGGCATTAAAACTATGGGTTTACATTTTTACAACATCCATGGATGCTATATGATACTGACATGCTAATGCAACCCATGCCTATCCTTAACATCCTACAGAGCCATGCATGGGAGCTCGGACTGCCAGAGGGCAGCTGCTGTGCTGGCCAAATAAGAAACAGAAGATGTTTCAGCAAGGGAAAGCTGTGCCGTGCATGGGAAACTGCCAGGTGTCCCATCACCTGCAGCAGCACATGGGAGCAGAAATAAGCCCCTGGGCACACATCTGACTCTACTCTGCAACAGACACCCAGAAGGTGGATTTGAATTCCCTTTTGAATCTTGGCCTCCCAGGCCACCCCAAAGCTGGTGAAGCCACTGGCAAGACTCAGTGAGCAAGAGGTCAAACACATAAAGGACAAGGACAAAGATACATGTAGGCAAGGCATAACTGTAAGTCTGAGATTATTTCCACTATGATCTTGGTCTGCTGTGAGATCCTGGGTCTCAGTCATCATGAAGTAGGACCTCAGTAGAGCTTCACAGCCTTGCATGACAGACTGTGATTGTCTGTGACACATTAAAGGGGTTTCCAGATGGAAAGCATAAAGAACCGTTTAAAAAAAAAAAAGCAAAACAAGTTACCTCACCCCTTCCCTCTTCTCCTATGGGCTTTTTACCGTACCTCATAGGGACCCAAGACCACCAAGGCAATGCCATTGGAGGCAACAACAGAGTGAAAGACGGGGGAGGTACAGGAGGAGCTGAAGGGGCAGCCATGCATTATACCCTTCTCTTGCCTTTCACATTCCCCAAGGTCCTGGCAAAGGAGCAGGAGCAGGGAAAACAGCAAAGGTGTGCTCAGAACAAAATACAAATCCAGACAAGGGAACTC
This sequence comes from Calyptomena viridis, assembly GCA_013390005.1. Taxonomy (NCBI): domain Eukaryota; kingdom Metazoa; phylum Chordata; class Aves; order Passeriformes; family Eurylaimidae; genus Calyptomena; species Calyptomena viridis. The sequence continues at coordinate 218,413 of WEIV01004843.1, forward strand.
AATCAAAATAATACAGCCTCCAAGGCTCAAGCATTGCACAAAAGGAGGATCAGATGTAAGCTGGGCTCTAAAAGGCAGAGATGACACTGAAACAGTGTGAGAGCAAGAATACAGGAGGGCCGAAAGTAAAAGTTGATCGCTCTACAGGAGAAGGAGAAAAGGAGGAAGGGTAAGGAGGAGAAAGAATGTTATATTTTCTGGATTTGGGGTTTGGATACTTGATTCTGGGTTTTGTTTTTTTTTTCATTTTTTTCATAAAGGATCTCACACCTGATATTCCTCGTTCCATCCACTGCGGTTCACCAAGGACAATGAAGAAATTCTCCTGCCTTTCGTATTCCTCCTCATCTACTATCTTAACCCTTATGGTCTTCCTGTAGGGACAACAAGAGAGACAACCGTGTACAGCGGGTCAGCTGGCTGGAGGCAAGGCGGCAGCAGCAGCAGCAGTGGTGTGGGCTCCTGGCACACAGCCCCTTCCCGCCGGGGCGGTGTGCATCGGCCTGCCTGTCGGACACGGGGCATCCATCGCAGCTGCTCCTTGGGAGCGGGAAGGTGTTAGGGTTAGAGAGGGCTGGCAAGGGAGTGAGGAGGGAGGGAAAAGGGGAGGAGGACCTTGCTGATGGTTAGTGGAAGGTGACTTCTGCAGCGCATTTTTTTTCAGTGTCAGATGGTAATGGAAAGGGTATCGACTGCCTGAAAATCACCAGGTACCACCACCGAGGTACCCACTGCATTTAAGCTGGAAGATCAATTGCTTTTCACAATTAATAATAAATACAATAATAATACCCTCGCAATTGATAATAAATCTGCAGGGACTCTGGGCTGGGAGCCTGAGGAGGAGAGAGAGACACATTCCCTAGTGGGGTGAGGTAGCTCTCTGCCAGTGGGCTACAGCTCCATCAGATGTAAAGGAGGCCAATAACTCTTTTTAAAATGGTATATCTTATTGCCTTCTCTCCTTGATAGTGTCTGCCTCTTCTTCCTGACCTGTTCTCCAAATGAGGATGCAGCCCTCCCAGGGAGTAGACAGGTTTGGTGGGACCCCATAGGGGACACAAGGGGACTAAAATGCCTCCGAAGCTCAAAAGGAAATACCCTGAGCACTGTAGTGGGGCTGGCCTCTTCCCCCCGATTCCAGCTCACCTGGCTCCCTCCAGTACTCCTGCAATGCACACAGTTGCTGTGAGCCCCCAGCAAATTGGGGCATCAGCTCCCAAGAGCCACGCAGCCTTTGCCAAGTCCTTCTCAGATGTTATAAAGCTGCTTCTCTGCCAGACCTTGATTCCTGTCTTTTTCTAACACGTCTGACAGGAAAAAAAGCATAAGACCAGGGCTGGCTGATGATCTTCTGAGATGCTAGATGTGTTTCTAGCCAGCATCTTCCCACTGACACTACAAAATTTGCTTGGGCCCTTCAGTGGGGAAGGCAGAAGATCCCTCTCAATTAGCTAAAGAAATATGGACAAGCAGGAGTGTTCTGCATTCTTCTCTCTCTCTGCTTCCCTTGCCACTTTGCCTCTCCCCACTCCCAGCATCACTCCTCATGCCATCCCATGGGTACCATGTGACACAGTGTGCGTGCACAGCAGTGTTTAGGACCGAGCAGTTGGAGACAGAGAGACATCAGAGGAAGAGGAGGAGAAGAGGAGGAAGGAGATGGAAGAGAGGAGAAAAGAAGAACGTTAATGTTAATCTGCAGGGCCAGTACTACACCTTTCTGTAAACTCATATCCACCATGCGGGGGCTCATCAGCTCAATGAAGAAATTCTTGGTTTTTTCATACTCCTCATCATCAATTACCTTGATGTGAACTGTTTTGCTGTGGACGGAAAAATAATAAGGGTCATAAAAGGGAGAGAGGAACAGAGAAGCAAAAATAGAGGGAGGAAGGAAGGAGTTAAATGGGTATATGAGAGAGTCAAAGTTTTCTCACCCACTGAACAAGCTCAATGAGTCCCTTGAGAAAGACTAAAACCACACTTCTGCAAGTGACACTGGCCAGTTTTCTGTTTAACCCAAAAGCAGGATGGCAGGCCACACTGTGCAAAGTGAAGTTAGACAAAAACAGCTCTGATCCCCCAGCATACCAGCTCAGGGGTCAGCTTGTGAACAGTGAGGTCTGATGGCCCCCAGAGAAGCAGGTTTCCCTCACCCTGCTACCCTTGCACACACGCACACACACATACACACACACACACAAAAATGTGCAACAGCAGCCACACAAGTCTGCTGTCTCCCTGCCAGCAACACCTGCTGGCCTGGCCTACACCTGCTTGCCCCACAAGTCATGGGAGACCCTGCAACCTGCTGCTCTGATGTAATTCACATCAAAGGGAGCTCTAGGTGATGCAAGTTCCCCAGCTGCTGAAGGGATAGCTCCATTGGCCAGCTCTGAGAGGTGCACATCCTGTGTCTCTTTGGCAAGTTTCTTTTAAGTTCTTGAAGGATTCTTTAGGAAAGGAACTGTGCCACTGTTTCCTTCACAACAAATACATGCCTTATGCACAGGTTTCTGTCCCGCAGCTTTCACACCCAAAAAGAACAAGGGAAGGACTCAAAGGTTCACTGCCTCCTTACAGCCAAGGCTGCACTGATTGTTTGCAGGCTCAAAATGACCCCTGTGCTCCCCTCACTTACCCAGTGGCTGCAGGGCTTCATGCAGTTCCATCCTTCACTCATGACTGAAGAGATTGTTGCTTTGATTCTGAGCTGATCTCACACCTTATTAAATACATCGTCTGCATGTACAACTGCTCTGAATGGGTATATGCTTGCCATCCTGGGGCTCCTGGACTTCCAGTGGGCCCCAGCCCCAAGCCAGAGCTAAATTTTTTAACCCAAAATTCAGTTCCACATAAAAAGCATTTCTCTTACTCCAAAAGAATTGCCCCAAGAGCCACCAGATCAGTTGCCCTGCCTACAGGTGAATGACCACCCGCTTCCCATAGCTTTGTATTCACACATGGCCCTGTGGCTATGACCACCTCTTCCTTCCTGCCCATCCTCAACATTCAGATCAGCCCCAGGTCATGTTGTCTCGCTACAGAAGCAGTCTTGACTGGGGATAGGAAGGAGGAGAAAAGCAGGAGTCTGGAAAAATAGCCCCAAGCTTCAACCCTCTATATGCCTCAGCTTGTAGCCCTTGGCATTAAATATATTCAGTATCTTTGATCCCACAGCACTTCAGAGATTAAGCAGTCCAGCTCTGCATCCTGGGAATGGTGCCACTGTCAGCAGCCTCCTGAAGGAAGGGCTATTGGTGGCCACCAATATTCTCAGAACAGAGAATAGGCGGGTTGATCAAATGTCATCACTGTGGCTTGCATTCCTATTGATATCATGAATGACCACTTGCACTCCGTAATGACCATTATATTATTTGGTCATTCTACAATTTGACCCTCAAGTTATAACTGCTCCTGCACTCCAACTGTGGAAATCCTGTTCTGTGTGCTGACTGTAGTTCTGATCTTGGTCCCAAACTTTGACTTTCAAATGACGGCATAGTGGATGGAAGGAAGAGTTTGAACAGCCTCTGCCATATCCATCAGTGCAAGAATATGCAGGAAAAATCACCTTAATTCTTCTTTCCAAGCTAAATCAACTTTATTTTTGCCAGTGCTTGCTTTACCTTCATCCTGCATCAATGCTAGCAAGCCTAAGTTCCCTTCTCTAGACCCTTTCAATCTCTGCTAATCCAGTCTGAAGGATGTAGGATTTGAAATGGTACATCTCTGGTATAAATGTTGCTGCTCTGCTAAGACTTCATCATGATAATTTTGTTGCATTTTTGTTGGAGAAGTTGCATTTGGCTTTTGAACCAGATGTTCTCTGGATCTCTGATACTTTGCGAAGCTTGTTCAATTTGCTGAGTTAAACCTGCAGCTAATTCATAGCTCTGATATTTTCCTTGCTCATCACTACAAAACAGAAGGTGAGATTTTCAAAAGCAGCCAGTGCTTCCTGAATGCGGGTTGCTTTTAAAAATCCTATTCACAAATACCATTGCTTACGGTTTTTCCATTCTAGAAGCTTCAAAATATTCAACATTGCTTTTCTCCAAAAATTTGGAAAAAGCCACCACAGACCATGTTTCCTGTGAGCCATGTTTCCTTAGGTATCACGACAAAGCTAATCTAAGGCTTTATGGAATTAATATTACGCATGCACACCATTTTATTTTCATAAAACAGCTTTCCTTTCCTTTCCTTTCCTTTCCTTTCCTTTCCTTTCCTTTCCTTTCCTTTCCTTTCCTTTCCTTTCCTTTCCTTTCCTTTCCTTTCCTTTCCTTTCTTTTCCTTTCTTTTACTTTCTTTTCCTTTCTTTTCTTTTCTTTTCTTTTCCTTNCCTTTCCTTTCCTTTCCTTTCCTTTCCTTTCCTTTCCTTCCGAAATAATGACTCACTGCATGTACATTTTAAGTACAAGGAGCTCTATATGGCCTAATAAGTAGTTTCACAGCAGCTAGACTTCCTTAGAATAGTCTTTTGTAATGTAAAAGGAAAAAAAAATACAAACAGTCAAGAAAGATAAAGAAAAGAGGTTAGCATGGTAAAATGCTGGCTTGCAAAAGCAGGTCTCTTTGGTCAGGAACACAAGAGTGCAAACCTTCTGGACTCACAGAACAGCTTCAAACTGGACAATTACCACACAGTCAAGCCTCAGGTGACTTTTCCAAAAAGAGAGTCTGAATTTGGTGACCAATCCAGTAAATTCCTGGTTTCCTCCATTTCTACAAACCATTAAGGAGAAAAGGATGTTTTAGCTGGCTCCGAAACAACAGGTGAGAGATGACCAAAGCCACAGGTGCCTTGCATGGACACAAACACCCCCTCACCCCATCTGACTGAATCCCAAAAGAGGTGGTGTCTCACCTCCCTGGCTTTGTTCAGAGGTGGTGAGTGCTCAGCAGGTCCTCCACACTATTAAATCTTTGGGGACCCAGAGCAGGAGCCCAGAGGTGTGGCCTGTGTGGCTTGGGGATCCAGGTGATGTGGGATGGAGGTAATGGGAGCCAAACTGCACACTCTTGCTCCAGAACCAGTGCATTGACAGACCTTCCCAGGCAAGGAGGAAAGGAGCAGGGCAGAAGTTGGCAAGAACTGTGCAGTGACAGGGGAAGGTGGGTGAGGGCTCACAGATTCAGTGCCACATAATGGGGAGCAGTTAACCTCTTGCTGGGATTTTGCGGCAGAGGGAAGAGCAGCATCCCCGCTCCCAGGCCGCTCTGCAGCCTGCACAGATAGGGGCACAGGGCTGGCTGGGCTTGCTCCCTTGAGGGGAAGTGCCCTTCTGTCAGCTGGCTGGCTGCTCCCATGACTGTCACCACAGAAAGGTCAGTGCTGACAGAGGCAGAGTTGTGGGGCCTGTCAGGCTACCCCTCACAGCCCAACGTGGCTGGTGAGGGCTGCCCTTTCCCAGGCTCTGTAGCTTCCCTACCCACTGCAAGCATCTTGCTCCTCTCCGGGGCTATGAAAGCAACTGTAACTACAGTGGTGTCCTGAGCTGTCATAAATTGTCTGGAGGCCAAAGCACAGATTGCTCCCACACAATCTCATCGCTCACCTGCAGCCACATTGAGAGCTGCCTCCTCAGAAAGCATGAAGAGTGGAGGAGATGGATGGAGAGAAGGGCTGGAGTGTAACAGTGCCCCAGGAAGACATCACACTAATGTGAGAGATGTGACAGAAGAATACCAAGGGGCAGAGTGTACGGGAGCAGGCTTGCTGAATTGGAAGGGCGAGAACATCATGACAGCTTCTTGAAATTAATGGAGGCAGAGGCAGGCACGAGAGGGGCTGACAGTGCAGTAGCCCTGATGGGACGCTCACCATGACGGGAAGCAAGGAATCTTAAGCCTACTTTGCTTCGCTGAACAGCTGTCATTCCCCAGCCATTGGCCACTTCACACGGGGAAAGGAGGACACTCTCCAGCCTTCACCTTTCTCTCTGACAGCTTGATCGTGGACAAGAAATATCTGAGACGCTCAAAAGCAGAGAACAATAGAGACCATTCAAAAGTCTCTCCTGGCACCAAGAAGCCACTTTGCAAACCACAAAGCTTCACCTCCAGCACCAAGCCCTAGCACAGTCCAATCCCAACCCCTGTATGAGTACAGTGATAAGAAGAGCTCTTTAATTCAGACCTTGGTGGTATTTTCAGCAGACTGAGCAATGCTTTCAGTTTGGGCTGTGACACAGCCAGGTAAGCCAAAAGCCAGCATTCCTGTGGAACACTTGGCCATACAGAAGTCAGGATAGCTGCTCACTTGCTTCTTTTGCTCTGAGGTCATTGCACACTGCCAGTAATAGCCCTCAGATGATGGTAGTCCAGGCTCTTCTTTCAACATGCACTTAGAAACAACCACTGGTATTAAAAGTTAGGGATGGAAAAGCTCCTCTGGGGAGCAACATTAAGAATGAGATTTCCCTGAGTAAGCAACAGAAGATGAAATGAATAGACATCGATCTTCTCCTAAAGGACTTCGTGCACATGATGTTGCTAAATTTCCCATCTGGGAAGTACAGAGGATAATCTATAAAATCATTTTATTTGACAACATGTCCAGTTCCAACACATAAGGCAACAACTGGATGGTTATTTGATTAATGTGCTAGAAAATATTGAGTATCTCTCTGTGTGGACACTCTCATTTGCAGGAATTATTGCCATGGAGGTTAAGAGGATGTGTCTGTGTGCCTGTGTGACTTTGGAATGTGAAATAAAGCTTAGCTCTAGAAACAGTGCAAGTCAGGCGATGTCACATAGCATATACCACTGAAAAAGGCAGGGCTGTGCAAGGGCAGAATTTACAGTCCCTGGTGGGATGCTGTTAGCCAGGATGAAAAGCAGCCAGGACAGCAAGGTAAACTGCTGTGTCCCTGGGGCAGTAAGATGTATCAGGAGATCTTCAGTAACTCATTAATGTGAATCATTAGCACATACACCTTGGGTCAAGCCACTATGTTCTTGACACATCTTGATATACCCAAATCCTCATCTGATTCACTGTGGGTGCAGGTCCCTGCAGCATGAAGTTCAAAGCATGTGGTACCAGCCTGACTCTTCTCCAGAGCCCTGCACTGGGTTGGGGTTTCAATGTGAAGCTACATATAGGACCTATTTTCTCTGCTTAGAAGACCTTACAGAGAAGTCATAGAATCATAGAATATGCTGAATTGGAAGGGACCCGCCAGGATCATTGAATCTAACTCCTAGTCCTGTGCAGGACATCCCAAGAATGACACCATGCACCTGACAGCATTGTCCAAATGCTTCGTGAACTCAGACAGGCTTGGTGCTGTAACAACTTCCCAGGGTACTCTGTTCCAGCGCCCAGCCACCCTCTGGGTGAAAAACTTTTTCCTGATATCCAACCTAAACCTCGTTTGACATAGCTTCATGCTGTTTCCTTGAGTCCTGTCACTGATCACAGAAGCGATCTATACCTGCCCCTCCACTTCCACTTGTGAGGAAGTTGTAGACTGCAATGAGGTCTCCCCTCAGTCTCCTCTTCTCCAGGCAGAACAGACCTCAAGTGCTTTTCATAAGGCTTCCCCTCCAAATCCTTCACCATCCTCATGTCTTTTTTATACTGTGGTGCCCAAACTGCACACAGTACTCAAGGTGAGCATGCACCAGTGTTGAGTAAAGTGGGACAATCACCTACTTTGACAGGTTGGTGATGCTGTGCATTTGAGGCAAACCAGAAGGAATTAAATAAGGCTATGAATAGTGGGGATCTATCTTTGCCCAGTTCATTGGGAGGTGGGTATTAACAGAGCAATGTGACAATTCTCACAGGAAAGGTGGAGAAGCTGGCAAGAGAAGCCCCGATTTCATGTACATGATCACATGAAGCTGTGCATGAAGTAACCCAGAGTAAAAAACTCAGCCATTTTAAAGCAAAAAATTATGCTGTAGCACAGCATAAACAAAGACAGGAGGTGTTTTGAGGGGTAGAACCACTAGATCTGAAAGCAGACTTACTAAACTCACCGAAGAGGATGCTGAGCGATCTTAATTTCAACAGTAATTCATGGCAATTTAGGAACCTATCCAGATTATGACCAAGACAGGAAGATTGCACATTGGGCTCAAGTTCATGTTCATGAAAGATTTTTTGGATCTCATGAGGATTATGGAGGAGGAAACAGGTTTTCAAGCATCTAGCTGAAGCCACTGGCCACAGTTACAGTTTGTTCTAGCAGGAAGGTCAGAATTGAAGACTCCTTTAAGGTCAGATTAGACACTGGTACCAGTTAACTAAGCAGATTTCGACAGGATAGATAAACTGTCAGAAAAGAGTTTTGAGCAGATCACTGATGTGCAAGTTGCTGATGTCTGAGTTGCAGAAGAACTGATGCTGGTACAAAGCAAGCCATTGCATGGAGACAAGCCATTGCGGGCCAGTTTCCAGGAACTGGCTGTGTCATTCTTGCGGACCTTGGAAGAACAGCTGTGCAAGAGTTATGCCACTTTGTGTAGCAAAAACATGAGGGACAGCCCAATAGTCTCACTACCGAGCCAGTCAGCTACAAAGTATCACAGACGATATCTGCAGAAATTGAGTTTTTTCTCCTTTGTCTTCAAGTTGGCTTATGGGATAACCAGATGGTAACTAGTTATCTCATAGTTAAAATCAGCTGATAACTTATCACCAGATAACTATTATCTTATAATTAAAATAAGGTTCTTTGCAGTGCCTATCACTATATGACCCATGTATTTCTCCTGGCAAGCCTGAAAACGTACAAGCAGGTCAGTTGATACTTCCATTCTTCTATATCCATGCAGTGCCTGTGATCCATATTTCTCACAGGGACTTGATAGGGAATAGTCCCTAGTTGCTTTGAACTCCTCATGTTGAAGATGCTACAGTGATGCAGCCAAAAAGAAGGTGAGGGAAGAGAGCAGAGAGAGATTGAAGTGGTGGTGAAAGCATCACTTATTCATATGAGTATCAACTTCCTTTGCTTTATCTGATGTGAATCCCATTTGAAGGGAGCTGTGCATTTCTGTAGGGCACCTCTGTTTCCTTGTTAAAGTTTCTTTACACCACTAGGGACCAAAAGACCTCAGAAAATAGGTCGGCAAGCAACAGCTATCACCCTGTTTGCCCAACTGCTTTCTGAAAGCCACATGATGGTTTTCTGGACAATCTTTCCCCATATTTCAACTCTTTACCCCAAGAAAGTCCTTTATAACGTCCACCCAGACTGATAAGGTTGGAGGGGGAAGAAGCCTTTGACACTGCCCTCTGGAGCAGCTCCCTGTGCCCTGGTGTCCCTCCCCACACAGACAGGGTCTGGGACTGGCCTAGGTGACCTAGGGTGAAGGTGACCTTCTGCAAGCCACTATCCCTGCCACACAAGGGACCTCTGCTCCACTCCTGTGAGGGCCAGAAACACCCAGCTCTGCTACAGTAGGTCAAAGTGAGGGGGGAAAAGGTCCACTGAAGAAGACACCATGCAAGAAGTGGTTGTACCCCGAGATGGAGACAATGACCCCAGTACAAAACCTTGTGTGCCCCTTCATGCTCATCTCCCCAGGACTGTGTGGGACTCTGAGCAGGACCACCAGGAGCTCAAGAGCTCTGCCTGGCTGGCTGTTAGCAGTGTAGTTTGTTCACATCACACCAGATCTCTGTAAGGGATAAAGGAGGAAATCCTGACACAGGAAGGCATCTTCCTTTTGTGTATTCTTCACATAATCTTGGCTAATTAGTAAATTGGCTCATGTTTCAATTAGAACTATTGAAAATGCTTTAGCAGCTGACACATGATACTTAAAGGGATAGAGTCAAGACTAAAAGCCTTATTTTTTAGTGTCTTTACTTGTATTAAAAAACTTTGAAGTATTACCAGTAAAAGATACATACTGATAGCTGGTAAAAAGATAAATCCAAATTTAAAAAAAAAACACATTGCCTGTTATGGTTCCTCAATCCTGAATGGCAACACTAAAGGGATCACTTTGTGTTTCTGGTCATCTTAATTTTTCAATTTGTGCCTGTTTCCTGCACAGCAGCTCAGCCCTCACTTCTCACTGCCACCCAACACTGCAAAGAGACATGAAATGCTGCCAACTTCACATGACAGTGTTTCACACCTACTTTGTACCAGTGCAAATAACTGTATCAGTAATGAGAAATTAGAGCTGCTAAGTTGCAAGTGAGCCCATTAACCATTTCCATGCCTTGCAAAAAAACTCCTCAAGTATCTGATATGTTATTCAGGGCAACTCAAGAGATGTGGTGTATCCATGTGTCAGCCTTGAGAATCAGCACCAAAGCTACTGAATGGCAAACGTCTCACATTCAACTTGGAAGCCCTGAAGAGCTGGAAAAGGCATGGCAGGGAAGCACCAAAAAATGCTTCAGGAGTTTTCATAATGCAGTCAGACTTGCCAGATAAGAAGATTTCCAAAGCACTCTACATTTCACTTTGTTCAAACATGATAAAATGCTACAATATACAGGGTTCTTCATGGAAAGATGCCACAAATCATTTTTAGGAATTTCTGCAAAAAGGGGGAAATCACTGTTTGTTAAACCCCCCTTCTCTCAACTGAGTCTGTGTTACTGATCAGCTGAGCTATTTAAGTTGGGTTGTACAAGCATAACAGCCCAGCTCCATGCGTGTTATTTTCTTTATTCAGTTTAATAAAGCTTTTTTTTTCCTATCAAACATTTGCAGGCTCAGCTATAATCTTTGTTTAAGTTCCTCTCAAAAAAAAAAAAAAAATCTATGTTGATCCATGCATCACCTTCCAGACTCTTGGGTCCAAATACTGAAGCTGTGTGTACAGACACAGAGGGGCCCTTGCCCAGCCAGCTTCAAGTCAGCTTTTTCTTGCTGATGCTACAAGACTTGATGCTTCAGGGCCTGAGGAGAGCAGACAAAATTTCAACAGCCTGTGGAGCTATTTGTTGAGGTCTGTACAATAAGTACATGTCTTGTACAAGCAATAATTCAACTTGGCAGCCCATGAAACCAGACAGTTCAGGTGGGTATCAGCCTAGTGTAGGTGCAAAGCAGTGCCAGGGCCCTAGCCACAGACATTTCTCTCCTCCCTGCCTTGGGCAGGTGCCCCAGGGAACAGCTTCACTGAGAAGACTCTGCCCTTTTGGATGGCAGGCAGGGAGGCAGGCAGGCAGGCAGGCAGGCAGGAAGGAAGGAAGGAAGGAAGGAAGGAAGGAAGGAAGGCAGGCAAGGGAAGACTAAGGAAGGCAAAGACAAAAAGGAAGGCAAAGGAAGGCAAAAGAAGGTGAAATGAAGGAAAAGAAAGAAAAAGAAAGAAAAGGAAGGAAATTTATTCCTTGCCAAAGATCTTTGAATCTTACTGCTTCTATCAGAGTCTAATGAACCACAACAAAAGCCTATGATATCAAAATCCATCATGGATATCAATGGCCAAAAAAAGTACTGGAGAGCTTTTGTTTGCTTTTGTTTTGTTTGCATTTAGAGAATGGCTTCAATACTTGACAGGGTGCAGGAGTAGGAATGCCCTGGACAGGAGAGTGTAGGCTGGACTACCTCAAAGCCTTTTGAGATCTCTTGAGCAAACATGGAACTGGCATTCAGCTGGAATTGGACCCCTGTCCCACCACCATGCTCCTGAACCCCACCTGCAAGGCACTCGTCACTGGCTGGCATTGGCAAACCAGTGCTTCAAGCTGTCACCCCTGTTTTTAGACTTTTTGCTGAAGGCATGTAGATTTGGAAGCTATATTTAGATGTCTTCTCTATTCTTCAGCAACAGGGTTGCCATGGAGATGCTGGCAAGGATGAGAAGGTGGGGACAGAGAGGGAGAGGAAGTTGAGGAATGAGAAATGCCACATTCAAAACAACCCTCACCAGCCTGGGAAGGCTTTAAATTCCTCCCAGAGCAAAAGCAAAAACTGCTGGAGCTTGTTCGACGAAATAAGCCTCTAGCACTGCCTGATGGCATGGCCCTGCCACACATCACTCTGTGCTTTGTCATGGCAGGTTCGAAGAGACATGAGTGGCTGGCCTTCGAGCACTACTTCTTTGGGAGAGCACGGCCCCATCGACTCGACCTTGCTGCCCTGGGGCATGTGGTGAGCATCAATCCCTGTTCAAGTTATCACTCCTATGAAAGCTGATAGCCACCTGCAACACCAGCTCATCCACCCCCGACATCCAGAGGACAACCACACGTCCTTCTCTCTGGGCACAGCTCTGAATGTCACTCACTAGCTCAGCTGAACTCTAAATAACTTCTTCAAAATTCAGTCCTCTGAACTCTCAATGAATTTGCAAAAACCTTCTGACATGGGGTGCCCAAAACCAAACCTGCACTGTTGCATGGTGTCCCAGCAACATCCCAGAGACATACTAGCTGCTGCTGCCTGGGTGCCAAAAGCAGCCCTCTGGGAGCTCCATGCATGTTGTGCTGCTGCCATGTTGCCTCACAAGTTCATACTGCCTCTGTAATCAGCTGGCTCCTACCACAGGTGGGGTGGCTTTCTCTCTTCTGCTGACAGTAGAGGCAGACAGGGAGCTACATCTGGGAACACAGGTGCCCAAGGCTCCCCAGAAGTGTGGGCAGGGGCATGCTGGTACACTGCAGAAAAGTAGCACAGCACAGGGGGGAATGCTGATGGCCACAGGGACCTCAGCTTGCTGATTTTACTGCTAGGGGAGCCACGCTGCGGTGGAAGTGAAGGTGGATTACAGGTAGAGATTATAAGAGGTTCTTGATCTCCCCTGTGCCACCCACATCCACATCCCGCTGGGCTGCCATCAGCCGCAGGCATCAATGGATATGCAGATTTGCACCTACTGCCAACAACATTGCTCTTACCAGCAGATAAAACATAGGTGGAGACCAAGGGCTCCTCCTAACGTGGCTGCTCAGGACTCACTGCCCTACACTTACTGCAGTGGTGATGTCCATGTGTTAGATAAAATACTTGTCAGTAGAATTGCCTTGTTAAAGTTTAGAGCTTGACATGCTTCAATGATCTCAGACCTTGGGGGGAGGTTAACAAAGCTTTGGGAGAAGGATGTACCACTGATAGTGGACACAAAGAATGCAGAATTTACAGGCCATAAGGACATTTGGCAGAAATCTTTAGATAAAGAAGAAACTAATAAAGCAAACTCAGCAATTGTGCTGAAATCAGCTCAAACTGGGTAAAAGGTAATTCTGGCAGGGGGAGATCACAACCACCAACTCACGGACTGCCGGCCCAAGAAACCCACTGACCCAAAAGAAGAGAAAGACTGAGGATGCAGACTAACTAGCGTAAGAAGCAATGGAATCATTTAACCAATAGAAGATAGAATAGCAATTAATAAGAGAACTATGTAACTTGTAGCCAACGAACATTAATGTCTTTGTTTGCTAAAATGTTTAAATAGTGAAAAGTTTTGATAGTCCTTGTGTTGGCTTTATGGATTTGCCACCCAGCACAGAATTGTAAATAAATCAAATGCCTTGAGTCTGTGTGTGGATGAGCCCCTTACATACTGGGTGAAAGAATCTGTTTTGGGACAACACTGGCAATTAAATTTGGCTTTTCAGGAAAGGTCAGGATAGTCCCCCGAGTTCTCAGCACAGGAGCTGGCATATCTCAACACATCACTCTTTTCTGCCTTCTGCATGCAACAGCATCCGCAGATTTCAGTGCTCAAAGTACTCCAAAAAGACTGGGGAGTGAAAACTTTCTCATCACAAAGACCTCTGGATACCAGCCTCAGGAGTCCCTCTGTCCGCTCCCTTGCCCTGCTTTTCCCACAGACCCACGCAGACAATGCTTTCAGCTCTGCAGGACAGCACTCAGCCCAGCCACTGGAGTTTCACTACATCCAAAGCAGCAAGGCAGCAATCTGTAGAAATTAATGAGCTGCAAACAACACTGTGCAGCTGCCAGCCTGAAACGAGCCCGCCCTGCACACCGCAGATGGAATTATTATACAGGAACAAAAGGAGCTGGAGCCAGGGTGCTTTGGCTCTGGTCACAGGCTTCTTGTGACCAAGATAAGGGACAGCACACCAACTTGCCACAGCAACATCAAAAGTTGCATAGCCAACTATTTATACAGAGCCAAGATACTGCATCATTATACAGGGTCCTGTGTATTTCATCCAACCCACAGTTCTCTTCTGTAGCACTGAAAATAGGGCAGAGGATACTTAGTTACACCATTTCATTTCGCTCTTTGGGGCTGTTTTATTTCTATTTCTTACAGAATAAAAACACACTGGAAAAAACAAATGGCCATTTTCTTAGCTTCAAGGAGCTCATGCCTCAGAAGAAGGTGCAGGTTCCGGGGAAGAGACCAGCCCTGCTTGGCTTTTGCTTTCAGAATCCAGAGCTTTGCATTATTAAAAAGCCACTTCCTTATAAACTGAACAAAAATCACATCATCAGCCAGTTTTGCATAAAACAAGAGTGCTTCTGAAGGGTTAAATCTAGAAACAAGCCAACCTTCAAGCCTTGCTTAATGACCCAGCTTCAATTCCTAAAGAGATGGGCTTCTGTATGCCTCCTTGCCTTGCCCCAGCCAGTCCCTTGAAGGACAGCTTGGCTCAGCCAGACATGGGAACAAGTGCTGCATGCTGGCATAACCACATCAAACAGACCAAACACACGATGGCCTGTGCAGCCCTCACCCACCCATGTAGGTCTCCCTTAGAATCACAGAATAATAGGACCACCTGGATTGGAAGGGACTTTAAAAGATGATCTAGTTCCAACCCCTTGCCATGGGCAGGGATGCCTTTCACTAGACCAGGTTGCTCAGACCTCTATCTAGCCTGGCCTTGAATACTTCAGGGACAGGACATCCACCACTTTTCTGGGCAACTTGCTCCAGTGCCTCATCAACCTCGCAGCAAAGGATTTTTTCCTCATATCTAAGCTAAACTTTCAGTTTAAAGCCATTCCATCTTGTCCTGTCACTGAATGCTCTTGTAGATGGAGTCCTTCTCCATTTTTCTTGTAGGTTCCCTTCAGGTACTGGAAGGCCACAATTATGTCACCCCAAAGCCCTCACTTTTCCAGAGTGAACAATCCCAATTTTCTCAGCCTCTCCTTGTAGGAGAGGTGCTCCATCCTTCTAAGCAACTTCATGGTTCTCCTCTGGACTTGCTTTAACAGCTCTGTGCCCTTCCTGTCCTGGGGACCCCAGAGCTGGATGCAGCACTCCAGGTGGGATCTCACCAGAGTGGAGTAGAGGGGCAGAATCCCCTCCCTTGCCCTGCTGGCCACACTGCTTTTGACACAGCCCAGGATACATTTGGCTTTCTGGGCTGCAGGTGCACATTCATTGCCAGCTCATGCCCAGCCTCTCATCCACCAGCATCCCCAGGTCCCTCATTCCAACATGCTCCTCAACTTATTCCCCTTCTTGCTGTCTAAACCCTCCTATTACAACACCCTCAACACCTCAGAGCTTAATAAATGATTCCCTGTCTTCTCTCTTCCAAATTTTGATAGCACTACTGAACAACTGTATGACTTGACCTGCCCTGACAAAGCCCAGCCACACCCCTGATGCCCCTTGGTGTATATCAAACTCTTACTGAATGTTGGGTTTGCAGGCTGGTCTCACACACTTTTCTCCATCTGGTTAGAACTGTAACTGGTAAGAAAAAAAAGCAATCATTCTTTCAGCCCTGGTCTGACACCCAGCTTGGTGGCACGCTCAGCACCCTTCACCCAGCAGCAGTAAACATGTTCTTAGGGGTTTAGCAGCATGACACAACTGCTCTGAAGGCTAAAACCTCATAAAGACCTCTACAATGAATCCCTTGAGTGTCAGAGGAAGGGCTGTTACTTAGTGGGCTCCCCCTTTTCCCTCCTAGCCCTTTCACCTTAAAAATGTAACTCCCTGACTCCACCAAGAGTTTTGCCCATTGTGGGACCTACAAAACTTTTTAGGACTTGAAGAAAAAGGAAAAGGTGCCCTTGAGCTTTTTGAGCTGATTTTGATCTTTTTCTGAGAAAAGGTCCCGTCCCAGCTCTCTGCCCAGCCAGAACATAATTGGGTTGCAATGCTATTGGTGCCTGAGCATCAATTCCTCCCTGCTCCAGTCTCTGCTTTTTTCCAGCTCACTTCACATGTGCCCTGCAGTGAGTGTCAGTGCTCTTACAAGGAAACCGCTATATGCCAGGGAGACTGCCACGAGTGGGAGCCTTCTGCTCTATCTGTTTACCAAGGTGTCTGTCTGTGTTTATCAGTAGCATATTCTATTTTTCAGATGCTGTCCCTTGCTCCTTGCCATCACATTGTCCCATTCTTCCTTTGCTACCTTAGAAAGGTGGTGGAGTAAATTGCATGTTGAGAAATAAACTCTAAATGTTAAAAGCTCTGCAAAATGATGCTGACCGCCCATAAACTGGACCTGAACATGCACCTTATCAGTCTGAGGTTCTTCTCTGACTTCTCACCTGTGGGTAGACTGCATTTATCTTTGCTCTCCAGAAGCAGAGCTGAAGCAGAGAGGATATCAAAGACTTGCTTGGCTTCATGGGCAGCCATCAGCTGGAGCAGAGGGGAATGAAACATACAAGTGAGAGCCACTCCCCTGCCGGTTGCTCCCCAGGCATTTGGTCAGCCTCCCTGCCGCTGGGGAACACCCCTCACGCCCAGGGCTGCTGCCGAAGTGGCTCTGGGCTGCAGCACAGCAGCCCATTTCTGTCTGGTGACCCATCTGCAGCAGCTTCACTGGTGGACGGAGGCTGCAAGTGCCCAATGAGGAGCACTCTGGGCCCTCCAGGTACCTACCCTCCTGGATCAGTGGGTGCTGCCAAGCAGGAGCTCACCAGCTTGGGTCTTTGAACACCAGAGTCAGGCCCTAAGCAAGAAGGAAGTCATTTAAGTTAGAGGAAGTCATTTAAGGCTTTTCATAATTAGTCCGAAAAGCCCACTTTCCTTTCAATCAAGCTGTGAAAGACTCACAATCCTGACACTGAACCAGGAGAAATGAGGCTGACTAGGCAAAACATCACTTGCCCAATATCTCATAGAAAGACTGAAGGTGTGAGCTGCATTTCCTACAACTGTAGAGGAGAGTCTACAAATCCCTGTAAATCACAGGCACTGACTTTTTCATGGTCCTGATGTTGAGAAAGGTCTGCCAGCCTTGAAACTGGAAATAACTCCCCATGAAGGATGTAGGTCTACAGCAGAGATAGCCTGCAGCTGCAAAAGCTGGCTTGATCAGACACACTTGCCTACAGAGAATCATGTCACATCCTACTTCCAGCAAATTAGAAATAATCCTGGGTTTGGCGGTTTGGTTTTTTGGGGTGTTGGGGATATTTGTCTTTTGGTTTTTCCCCCTTGTGTTTTGTTTTCCTTTTTTATTTGTTTGTTTTTACAAACACTTAAACATTTTAAACTTTTTTAAAAACATTTTAAACCAGTTGGTGCCTCCTGTAGAGATAGGCATTTGGAGATCTGTGATTGGAAAAAGGACAAAAAAGTTTCTAATGATATTGCCATCTCTTTAAAAAGCAATGATAGTAACAATCCCTACTAGCCCTTGGAGCTTCACATATGACTCGGCCCTGACAGAGTGTGACTGTACAGGAGAGCAGCATGGGCTCTGTTTAATTTTAGCCCAACTGCTCCAGATCAAATTTTCACAGCGTCCAACGAAAGAGATGACTTTTAGTAGAGGCAAGAGTTATTAACTTACAGTCAAGCTGGACTCCTTCCTTCTCATGCCTCAGCACAAATTATAACAGTTTTGCAGGCTAAACAAGGCTCTTTTGGCCATCTGTGAGACTCACTGAAGACTGAAAGATTGCCCAGGTGTAATTCAGGATAAAAATCTGATTTTTGGAACATTTAGCACTGCTGGGATTTAGTGCTGAGAGAGAGAAAGACCAGCCCCATGTTTTGAGCCAAGAAATCCTGATAGTGCAGAGACACTAAAACCTCTTCTTTTTTTTTATCTTCTACTGCCAGCAAATCTGATTTAAAATGACCAAGAATGAACATGTGGGGCGATTTTTGGGTTTTCTTTGATTCTTTTTTTGTGTGTATAGTGTTTTGTTGGTTTTTTGGGGGGGTTGCATGTGTACGTGTGTTGTTTTTACAGTAAGTGCAAATTTCAGATCCTTCAGTGTCATGTATGTGTCAAACATGGGGATAGGCTCAAATCCAGACTTTCCAAAAATGGATTTAGGCAACATTGCTCCCAAGACTGGATTCATCCTGAGCATCTCTGACACCATCTAGCTCCATTTTCTTCTTCTGGGGGCTACGCACTTAGATGTGGCATTGTTTTCCTCAAAATGTACATGGCTAGGAGTGCAGTGCTGTTCTTCAGCTGCGCTCTGATGAGTTTCTTCCTACCCCTCCAGGTGTTAAGGTTTTGCTCAAGTCAAGAGAGATTTATTATCTTTAGTCTAATGTGAAGAGACCCTCATTCTTTGGAGCCCCTGGCGCTCCACAGAACTATGCCACCACCCTAAAGCTTGCTTGGCCATTAAACCCAGCTCTGTGTGCTGCATCTTCCCCGTGCTCAGCTCTAGCTATACTGGTGGCTGCCAAGGGCTGCCTGGCCCAAGTGAGCGTTCCCAAGCAGGACATGTCTTTTGGCCAGTTCCATCAGGCCAAATTTTGGCAGAATTCCATCAGGGAGAGATATAAGGCACATGCCAGTCCCCTCCCGCCCTCCTTATGCAACCGCCGCCGGCTAAAAATACAGCCGCAGCCCCAGCAGCCCCGGCCAGGCGAGATGCAGATTTAATGAGGCTTCCATGGCAACGGGCTTCACTTCGGCAGGGACCGCGATGCAGGGGACAGGGATGCTTGGGGGGATAGGTGCTCCTTGGCTGGAGGAGAGCTGCACAGTTAAAAGCTCGTGGCAGTGGGGTTTGAGGATTTTTCCTTGCTGATATTAAAAAAATCGTGAAGCATTTGGTTCAGATAACTGCAGTCAAAGAGGCAAGCTCTGTAGCATTTTTAACAGACAAACCTGGACCTATTTCTGCCATGAGAATAAATATTTACTCGTCAACCTTAATTAAATTCAGTCACTCACAGGCAGAAATCTTAAAACGGGGATAAATCAAGAAGCCTGTTTCAATCTACCAATACTATAAACAACTTTTTCAGTAAAAGATGGGCTTCTGTCAGAGTTCACAAAATGCAGTGGTAGAACTGACCGGTACAGTCAAGAGCCTGGGAGACAGCTAAGGTGACAGAGGAAGTGGTATTGGTTTATGTTTCATGGATGATATCCTCTGTGCCACTGTGGGGAGCAGGGGGGAAACACACAGAAAAAAACCCACTGTTGATGAAAAATCTAGGATACAAAAATGTTGCAATCCTGGCTTTTCAAAGAAGAATAAAACTGAAATTACTGCCTCCCATCCTCTATACCAATCCTCCTACAATGTGGGCAAGAGTAAGAACCAGCCAAAATCCCACTCTGGTGTGCACAGCTCTAAGTTATCAGCAATTACTGTCCTCTGGCTGACAGGTGTTAATGGATCCATGGATTATTTCTTTGAAATGTGGAAAATACCTTGGACAAGGTAGCCTATAACTAATCAGATTAAATTTGCTATTCAGAGGGTGACACCTTTGCTGGAAAATACTCAGTGTCACAGAACAAAGCCTCTGTTTCCATTATAAAGATATGGTATTTTTCCAAAATGCAGATTTTTTCAGGAATATATTCTTATTTCCTTTACACAATAATACACCTCCTTGTACCAGGATGCTACTTCCTATCTAAGAAGTAAAGAGAATAAAAGCAACTCAAAAAATAAATGTAAATTTTCACTTCAGTCATGAGAAACTGAAGTATGATAAAATATCATGGGAAAAGGGAATGCCCAGCCTCTTCTCAAATCTACTTATTTGGCACTAGGAACTTGGTAAATCAAGGCCTCAGAATTGCAGCTTATTATTGAAAAGTCTGGCAAAAACCATGTGCATCTAAAATAAGGCACCCCTAAAATCAAGAACCCCAGCCAGGTGCTCAGACATGGTTTGAACCCAATATATTTGAAAGTTAAAATCAAAAATCACTGTTTTCTACTTCTTTCATCTCAGGTCCTTGTACTCAGGAGTCCTTCAATTCAAAGCATCTGTCCAGTACCCTTCTCTCTAGAATGAGCCACTCCTGTTGACATGAAAAGTCATCACTTGGAGGCACTGAACCCTTATATAAGCTGATTTTCTATACATTAGCTCCCATCTGTTATGTCTCTCCTGCTATACCAGGTCCATGTCCTGTTATATGCCTACTGAAACACAACATGAGGCATTTCACAAACTGTAATAGAAAACCATCTCTCTGCATCACGGAAAGTGCCTGCTGCTAGGATGAAACATGACCCATGTTAAACTACACACAGAACTAAAACTATTGCTGAAAATTAAGATGTCAAAGCCACCAGGAAAATTTAAGGGAACCATGCAGAAAACTGGCCACTGCCACTTGCTAAGGTGGTGATATCTCCTGCACTGCAGCAGCTCCAGTCCTCACCACCTGTGGTCATCAAGCTGGAAAGAAAATACTACCTGTCCCGGTATCTCTCTTCCTTCCTTCCTTCCTGCTCCTCCTGTCACAAGGCTGCTTGGCTGTAATCTCACCATCACGTCTCCCACTGAGCTGCATACAAAGGGGTTGACAAGACATCCCCTCCTCTGTGGCAGCAAGACTCATGACAGGTTCAGTACAGCTGGTCAATGGAGTGCACTTTGGTGTGTGTGCAATCTCCTCTTTGGAATGGTGATGGACATACAGGTTAAACCATACAAACCTGCTTTCTATGGAAACTGATGTCTGAACCACAGCGGTCACGTGTCCTCAAGATTTTTCTGCTTTCCCTTGAGAACTCTATTAAAAGCAACTTTTGACATTAAATAGGCCTGGGCAGTCATTTCATATTGTACAGTGAAGCTATTCAAAACCCAATCTCATTTCCCCACTGAGTTCTGAAATAAATGAACAGACATCAAAGCTGTGTATGCCCTTCTCTGGGTTGGCAAATGACAGTGCAAGAGAGGAGCTAGTGCGGCATCTTCTTCATCAAATGAGGTGCCTGCAAGGTGGGAGCGTGGCACTAGTAGGGAATGGGGAAGTCAGCCATGTTCACACTTTTACTTAGATGAAGGCTTTAAAATTACAGTGTGACCCACTATCATTCCCCATAATGTGGAGTTAAATTATGAATGGCACATAGAGAGAACAAAGGCCACCATACAGTCCTTGCTCTGCTTCTGACAGTCTCTTCCTGCAAGAAAGTCACCTCTTTCCCCATTTGTAAATGCTTGTAAAATGGGAACAAGCATTCCTTTGCCTCTGAGGCATTAATATTTCAAGACAATTCAATATTATGGGGAAGAGAACGCTTGAAATGCATAAAGAAATAGAAGCAAGGTTTTTAAGGAGAGGTAATATGATTTACTAGCTCAGCTAATATTGCTCTATGAGCTTTGGAACATAAGGGATTTTTTGCCCAAAGTGTACACAGTTTCAAAACTGAGATTTCTGTTTGAGCCTGTATAAAAACGTTTGCATTGCCTTAGATTGTCTTTTCCTAGGAATTCATACCAATCAGCTGGGCTCATGTTTCCTCTCCCTAGAGACTTGTATCCTTAGGCCATCACAGTTTGCAACAACATAAATAGCTAATTAACTTCTTACTTAAAAGTAAGAAAGCAATACGAAGGCATACTCATCAACTTCTGGAAACACTTGAGCTCTCCACCACAGCTCTGGCTTCAGATGACCTAAGATGAAACCTACAATATTTTTTGCAACACCATTATTGCACCGTATCTGTAGCCCCACTCAATGGGAAGGCAGAACACAGAGAGATGATTTGCCCTATAATCACCCACCTCGCTACACAAGTTCATACAACCTAGTGAAACAATGCTAACTTTCTGGAAATGGCAAGACATGAAACTTAATAGGCCAAACCCTTAAGAATGTCCTTGAACATCTGTTCAGTACACACTGAAGCTGAGGGAGAGCCTGCCTGAGACAAGCGCCTGTAAAACTGACCTCAGTCTCACAGCAAGGGCAATTGTTAGCTTTTAAGAAATACAAAGATGCTCCTGGTCTCTTGTAAAGAGCAAGAGCCTAGGTGAGTCTATCAAGGACATCTGAAAAGCATAGTATGCTTGAAGATGAGCAGTCATGCTGCAGAAACAGGAACCACATAAACCATCAGAGAGACTCCCCTTCAGAGACCAGGGCCTTGCCCTGGAGGATGGGAACAGAGAAGATGCCCCAGATGGGTCATCCCAAAGCACCACCTCTCCTGCCTGCCTTCTTCCAGTCATGCTGTCAGCATTGTCGTTCCCAGACAGATGGGAAATCTTGCTTTACTACATATACAAAATAATTTTGGGTCCCAAAGTAACTCTCACAGGCTTCGCACATGGGTTGTTTTCACACCTCACTATGAGACAGAGAACTCTGGCAGGTTTCCACCTCAGCAGGCAGCTCAGCCACACCTGGCCTCAGACATTCTCCACACTTTTTATGCTCTCTCCCCTTCCAGAATTTTTCCTTAGGGATGCCCTTAGCAGGGCAGTCTTCCTGGACATTGGCCCCATTTTTCTTCTCTTCACACCCTTTCTGGCTCCACTCCCAGGAGTTCTGTGCAAGGTTCTCTGGATCCCCAGGAGGACCAATATGAGACTAGCCAAAGGCGTAGAGACAGGCAGAGTGCTGCTTGTAAGGGAGATGAAGCTGTCAAGGGGAGACAAGCTTGACTTCCACAGACCTTCTCTCTCTACTGGCAGGAGGGCATCCAGCAGCAAGGTACTGAGACAGGGACATGTGGCACATATGTTGAATACACATACAGCTGAATTAAGGCTGGGGTCAGCTCAGCTTCTTAGTCTATTTTAGGAGCCCAGCTGCTTCGCCAGATCTCACAAACCAAGAATTCAGCAGATCTGTTAAGAATGATAAAGCCACAGACCCTTAGATCTCTGCTTGTTATCAGTTATGAGGCTTGCTGGCAGCACTTACAGACTTGCTGTGAATAGGAAGGCCACAGCCATTTCTAGCAATCTAGTCTCTTACAAGACCCCTAACATCCTAATGTCTCACACACTTTCACGCATTTACCCTTGCAGCATGTCGATGAGACAGGAACCAAACGAAGAATTAAGGTAGGAGCTGTGGCTCCCATTCACAGTGTCCGGCAGGCACCACAGAGCTCCTGGCTACCAGCTCTTGCCTGGGAAGAAGACGAAGACCCTTCCTTAAACAAGGGTTGCTGTAGATGGGAGCTAGGGATTGAAAGGATGCCTGAACACTGGCAGAGTCTGATGCCTTCAACCAGATTGTCCAGAGAGATTTCAATGGCTGAAGCTACCACTCCATATATCAGAAGCATGTGTAGTTCCCCATGGCTGTACCAGGAATGAACTCCTCTGAGTCAGATCACGCTGGCTCCTTGACAGAAACATTGTGTAGCCAGGACCACCAGGGTTAGAGCTGAACTTAAGGAAGAGGCGTGTTTTTACACCTACCAGCTGAGAGTTAGGCTGCCTACTTCTTGTGTGGAGTATTCAGAGCTGGGCCCAAGGCTTGGAGAACGTGCTGTGGCTTTGAACCACTTGCAAATGTATCTCTTCTATTTCACTGCTTTTCAAGCACTAGTAATGTGTGGGTAAGGAGGAGTCAAAGTTTGTCTTGTATTTGGCTTGATTTACAGGAGCTCATAAGACAAGACTACACCCAAAGATAGAGAGAAGCTTTTTTTCTTATTATTTTGTCTTAAGAATAGGTACACAATCTGGTGTGCTGGCTGCAAAGGGAAGTTTGTAGTAGATTACACCCGCCTTGCAGGCTGTTGTTGCATTTGGGTCAGGCAACAAGAGAGGAAAGAGAAATAATAAAATCATCACACTTCTTTTTTTCCCCCTCCCATACTCTGGATTTTAAAGAACAAACTAGAGATGAAGCTGTTGTTAAAGCACGTTTAACAAGCGACTCTGGTCTGCAGCTCATGCGTAAGTGATTCTCTCAATTTGAGCCCTGATCACCTCTGGGGAACAGCCTGTTGGAAGCACCAGAGGTGACAGATGTGTAGTGTGCGTTTTGGATAAAAGCCTATCTTCTGCATAAGGTAGTTTCTTAACTGTTTCTTAACTGATGGTGCCTTAACTGAACCTCTGAGTCCTATTACCTGTAGTGGTTTGACCCTGGCTAAATGTCAAGGACACAAACACAGCCACACTCTCCCACTCTCTTCCTTGCAAACGGACAGAGGAGAGGAAAAACTAAAGAGTTTCACAAGTTTTGTGATAAGGACCATAAAAACTCCTTATTAATTATTTCACAGGCAAAACAGGCTCCAACTTGAAATATTAAGGATTTATTATTATAAAAATCAGAGCTTAAGAGTGAGAAGTTTGATAGATCTTACAGCCACCTCTCTCTCCCCACCCCTCCCTCTTTCAAAGATCTCCCTCCTTCCCCCAGCAGCCCAGGGAAGACAGGAGGTGGGGGGTTATGGTTAGATGTTGTTNTTAATGACAACTTCTCACTCTGCTCTTCTCTAAGCGCCCATGTTCATCTGCCTAAACCTTTTTTTTCCTCCTTCTTAAATATGTTATCACAGAGGCATTACCATAACTCCTCATTGGCCTGGCCTTGGCCAGCGGCGGGACCAGCCTGGAGCTGACTGAAAATGGGTCTGCTGGAAATGGAGAAACTTCCAGTAGCTTCTCAAAGAAGCCTCCCCATAGGCCCCCTCGCTAACAAAAAACCTGGCCACTAAAAACCACCACATTACCCAAAATGGAGACATATATAGGCAGCAGAGCCTTGTAAGCTATTGTTTTGTGAAAGGGAAGGAAAAATAACCTCTGTGATGGAAGAGAAGGAAATGTAAGGCAAGGACTAAAGCAGCAACAGCAGAAAACCTACAAGACTGAGTGAGAAACAGGATTTGGTCTATGCAAATACCTGGCTCCCACCATGTTCTCTTATCTCAGCCAGCTCAGTCCTGGTGCTAGGGACCAAGGGGAAGGTTTGCTTTTGTTCCTTTTAGGTTTTTTTATTCAATCTAACTGCTCAAGTTAAAAGCGACACCATGAATCTAGGTTGTCAAAAGGAAAATCATTAGCTTGAAGCCCTAAAGCAGACACTCCCGAGGAGTTGTACTAGCTCCCACATGACTGCTAGCTTGCCATGCTCACTTCCCACCCTATGTCAGAAACCTATCCCCTGCTTTAATACCATTTTCTGAAGAAGCTGAGTATGAACTCATGAAAGAGACCCTGTCTGTTAAGTTCAATGAGAGGGGAAAAAAAATCTCACATAAATGTAGCGAAGTTGTGTCAGCTTCTCCATACACACAAGGAGTCTGCCATGCTCCCTAGGAGCAACTTGTTTGGTGCAAGGTGGATCTGCAGTCTCTTTTCTCCTAAGCCCCAACAAAATGGGCTGCAAGGCTGAGTTTATTGCTCTGTCTGGTATCTTCTCATTTGGCTTTAATCCCCTCCAATATTTATGCAATATTTCAAATGCTCTTGCAGAGATGTGGCTCTTCCGAAGACCTGACATTTTTATAGCCCTGGCAAACCATCCATTTCTATTTAATTTAGTTCTTGACAGAAATAAATATATGCACTGAGATTTACATATGGGTAGACAGGCTCATATTTTCAGGCTTGCTTGCTGAGGGCTGCATCTGTACCGCAATCACTGCTATAGCTATAGATGGTGTCAAGCTCCTTGTGTTGGCTATCACCAGGTAGACTGGGGGCTGCTAGCAACAAAGCCGCAGCAGTGTGGGGCTCCTCACAGGCTAAACCTACCTGTAAATCTGGGGAAAAAATAATTTACACTATTGCTTTCCAAGTTACTGCAAAAAAGTCTCCTTTTACAAGCTGCAGTCACAACACAGACATGTCCACAACTAAAGGCCTAAAATAGAGGTTTTATACCTTCTGCACCCCAGTTCACCCTCCAAGATGCTACACAGACATAGCTCCCACTTCCTCTTCACATTTATAGTAGTCTTGTTACTTCTGCTTGAGAGCTTTGGTTTTTGCCTCTCTAGACTGCTCACTAGAGTATACAAAACTCCTGCCAGCCCTGGATGGAGGATTTCCTTGATGTCAGGACCTAGCTGGGGCCTACACCACCATGGCTGTATCGGTTACCCCTGTGGCAGTGGAAATGAGGACTGAAGCAGGCAGCACTTGATTTCACCTCAGCTGAGGGACTGGAGTACCTCTCCTATGTGGAAAGGCTAGGCCAGCTGTTCAGCCTGGAGAATAAAAGGCTCAGAGAGACCTTATCAATGTATATAAATACCTAAGGGGAAGTTGCAAAGAGGATGAAGCCAGGCTCTTGTCAGTGAAGCCCAGAAAGAGTATCTGAGGCAACAAGCACAAACTGAAACAGAGGAGGTTCCTTGTGGACATCAGGTAACACTTTTTTACAAGAGTGACCAGGAAGGTTATGTAGTTTACATCCTTGGAGACAGTCAAAAATGCCTAGACAAGTTCCTGTGTAACTTGCTCTAGGCAGCCCTGCTTATGCAGGGGGATTGGACCAGATGACCTCTGGAGGTCTCTTCCAGCCTCAGCCACTCTGTGATTCTGTGAAAACTGTAAATAAGCAGAATGCTAAAATGTGAAACGCAGTGTGAGATTCCTCCCTCTAACAGAATAAGCATTCTCTAGAGAGCACAACAAACAGCTCTAAAACGGTGCCATGTGCTGGAAATACCATGACGAAACTATTACAAACAGAGTAAGCACAAGCTGATGCTGTGTTTGGGACTTGTGCAATGGCTGGTAAGACTCAGGTTGATGATGGCAAAAATGTCTCTGGCTGTGAACTCAGTTGCACTGGCCTGCATGTTTTAACACACTTGTACCTACTTCCTTCCATCCTGAAAATGCTTGCTATCCCACTGGATAAACACAGGGAACAGTTTCCTCCCTGCTCCCCTGATCCAATGACATGTCCACAGAGGAAATAGGATTCATGACCCTGTTCTAAGACGGATTAAACCACTGGCTGGACTTCACAAGCAGATTAAGGGAAATGACTGCCTATCCCTCTGTTCTGAAAGGAAAATACACCCTGATCATTATGAAGGCTGAAACTTGTTGAGAGAAAAGTCAAACCTTGCACTCCTGGCATCTTGAAGTAGAACAGCCAATGCAAAATGGTAAAAGGTTGTTAAATATTTCAGTGAGTGAAAAAACATGAAGGCCAGCTTATTAAAAATCCATATGGCAGCCAGTGGCTCTTAAACCATGATCTATGGGGCACCAGTGGTCTGCAGAGCACCCTATGTGGTGGCCAGACTGGCTGCTGTTGAAATAGTAAACCATCTGTCAGTTTTTAAACAGGGACCTGCCCTGCTCTTTCTACTCCCATCCAAGATTCACAGAGTTTCCCAAGAATATTTTTGATCAGTTAGGCTAAAAGACAGCCTTAGCCTGTCTGTCAGCATCAGGCTCTCCTGAAGCTCCTTTTGACGGCTGATTTGAAATGTGTAGAGGGAGCCACAAAATGCTAGGCAGAGGACTGCAAACCATGTAAGGAGCACTGCAACTCGTCTATCAAACGGTCTGTAAAGAAAGCAAGCAAACAGTGTAAGTGCCATGTTGGGCAGGGTGCTCTAACCAGGTAGCTGTGCCCACTGCTCTGAGATTTTCAACTCACACTCTGCCTATGATGTTCCCTAATGTTTTCTTTTTGAGTAATTAGCCCTGGCGTCGTATTTACCTCAGGGAAGAAATGGGGTCAAGAACTGAGAGGCTAGAAGAGGAGAGGAAGATGATGGAGAAGCTAAAACTGTCAAGAGGTTAACTCAAGGAAATCCCCAGTTGCCACCTTGGG
Organism: Calyptomena viridis; assembly: GCA_013390005.1. Classification (NCBI taxonomy): domain Eukaryota; kingdom Metazoa; phylum Chordata; class Aves; order Passeriformes; family Eurylaimidae; genus Calyptomena; species Calyptomena viridis. Next base: position 246,254 of record WEIV01004843.1, read on the forward strand.
TGGACGATTTTCAAAAGCAAGAGAACAGGAATTCCAAAACCCCCTTCATTTTCAGCTCACTTTGAAGAGATTCCTTACAGGGTTATCTTGAATAGATGCATCTCTGATAGAAAAAGCTGACCTGAAATCTTGTAAAAACAAGATCTCTTACGTTCCTTAACTACGGGGCCAGAAAACCCACAGAGCAGTCATCATCTATTCAGGGTCTGCAAGTGTCTTCTATCCCTTCATTAAGCAACGTGACTAATGCTTGTCATGTGTGCTTTATTGACACCCCCATCCTCCCCGCGGACTTGGGGTGCAAAAGGCCCTGGATGCAGCACAGTTTTCTCTTTATGGAGTTTAGTGTTTTTCTTTTTTCAGGCTATTTTTGCTATTTTGCAATATTTCAGCTATTTTGCTGCTGTGTAGTCCTGTTGGCCATAGGAAAGTACCCTGCATTTAGAGAGGGATGGGGCAACATCTGAGGAGGTCTCTTCCTCCAGTGGGAACTCACTCTGATGCCTGACATGGGCTGGCAGAGCAAATGACAAAGCACCTTGGCAGTTACAGTTCAAGCCTGAAGAGAATTTAACCATGAGCATCACTGTAACATGTTATTGATCCTGAGCATGGGATTAGGGTTGGATATTCCTCTTGTTGGCTGAGAGCATACCTATGCCTAACAAACCAATAATATTCCAAATGCTGTGTGAAACACCTCAAGTGCCTAAGCACAGCCAGCAGTGGGCCAATCTCACCTGGCACACCAAAATAGGCCAGATCAACACTAATCAACACTCATCAGTTCTTGAATCTGCTTCCTGATGCAAGTAGTTTTAAATCAGGCATCTGAATGACGTTAGGGCTGTTACAAAGGAAATCTATCCATGGGTAGTATGTAAAGAGTTTTGCTTCCTTCCTCTCCGTATGGGCAAACAGCATCATGAAAATCCCAGCTACTTCGCTTTGGTGACCTGAGGCAGTAGGTGACCTTATCTCTCAACCAATCTTTGCAGTGGCTCCTCTCCCTCCCCCTCCATGCTGGGGATGGTAGAGCAGTGCCGCTGGCATCCACAGTGAGTCAGCAGCCCCGCAACTCCCTGATCATGGAAATGCTCTCGCTCCCATGGCCTCACTGCTCGCAGCTTTGCAACTAAGATGGGACATCCCAGTTTTGGCAAAAAAATGCCTTAAAATGAGGCAGGTCCTCTAATGCAGCCAATACACCCATCAAAATTGCTCTGTCTGGGCTAGGATGTATGTAGAGAGCTGGTCCCAATCACAGGCAGTCTACATGAGCCTTGCTTCAGGTTCCACTCTCCAGTTGCCAGAGAGATAAGCCACTTTCCTCCTGCTCACAGGAACCTCACAACTCATGGTGAGATGGTCACAAAGTATTTCCAAGAAGTCAAAATCTATCAGTGAATGAATGGTGTTTTTTGAGTTTCTCAGCCAATGAGTAAAATGTTATATAGCAAGGAAAAACATGCTCTTTTAACTTTTGTTGCTAGCATCTGAACTGAATCCCACTCCTGAGATTTCAAAGGAGTTTCTTTAGCTTTTTAATTTTTCGCTGCTCTTTGCATTTCCACTCCTGGACAGTGAAAAGGCTAAATAGACTAATGCTGTTTTCACAGTGTGCAGATTGTGTTTAGCGTCATCCTGGCAATGCCAGGCCTCTTGAAGTGAAGTTCTTGTCTCGGCCTCTATGCAGAGGCCTGAACTCATTCAAACACTCCAGTTCTGGCTATGCTTTTAATCAATCTCCTTTGAGATCACCTTTGGGGCTCACTGTCTTTGTTCTGCAGCCAAGCATGTCCCACACCTTTATGCTGCTCTGATTTCAGCCATAGTCAGTGGCTCTTTTCAGACTGAGCAGCACTAACCAGTAAGGACCAAAACCAAAGCTTCTGTGTTTGCTTTGTATGGTACCAGCTAGTCCTGCAATAATGAGGCCCCCACTGCATTTCCATCACGACTCAGTCACTGCATCACTGGTCCTCTAATGAGGATACTTCTGAAAGAAGGTGGGCTGAACTCTGACCCATCAATGACAAAGGCAGTGTGGCTTTTTGCTTACCTCACAGGATGTCCCCTATGAGGTCTGGATGTCTCCAGAAAGAGTTAACCCCTCGCACTGGACTTCCACAGTTTCACCTCCTCTCTGTGCTGGCAACCAGACAGTGTCCTTTACTGGCTACCCACCTTCTCACCAATGCAGATGTTACCAGGAAAGCGCCCTCCTTTGTATCTTTGTATCTTGTGCATAGGAAGTGCTGACAGCCTTGTAACATCAACTCAAGGAAATACTCACCACAGAATTATACATACTACTTTGAAGTAGTTTGTACTCATTTTTGCTGATTTTGACCACATGAGAAATTGTAGTGGTTTCATTAAAACAGGGTTAAAATCTGGTGCAAATCACAGTAGAGACATTAAGTAGATTCCTAGCATATATATATTTTTAAGAAACAACATGATTTTTTTCCTAGGTGTTTAAGTTACATGGTTAATTGAGTATTAGCATTCAGATTTGCAAAAAGCAATAACCTGTTTAAGGGCTACCTCTTCTAGATTGGACTGTTGATGTAGATCATCCTTTTAAATTTAAACAACAGCATAAATGACAGGGGTTGTTCAGCTTGGAGAAGATCTCTGTGGCCTTACAGTACTTACAGGGGGCTTAGAAGAAAGAAAGAGAGTGACTTTTTACTCAGGCAGATAGCATTAGCACTAAGGGGAATTGAAAGGTTTTAAACTAAAAGAGAAGAGATTTTGATTAGATGTTAGGAAGAAATTCTTTACTGTGATGGTGGTGACACACCGGAACAGATTGCCCAGAGAAGTGGTGGACATCCCATCCCTGGAAGTCTTCAAGGCCAGGTTGGATGGGGCTTTGAGCATCAGGAATGATATTAAAGGATCCTTCTAACCCAAATCATTCTATGATTCTATGATCAGTACTAGTGGAAATGGTTATGTAAAACATAAAAATATTAAAATATTCCCATCAGTCTTTAAAGATCCCAATTATACTTTTGAAATTCATTCGGGTCTCAGAATTCAACTCTCCATATCCATTCCCTGTTGTAAATTCACTCCTGAAATCAAATCTGTCAGTGGCATGAAGTTTAATTTGATCTTGTGACTCTCCAGTATTTGCTACTATGCTAACCCATTACATTCTGGACAACATATTAAGTGTGATATAACAGCAGGGTCACACAGTCATGAGTAACAAGCAATATGAGAGCCCAGAAGCACCGTGATCCTTCACTGCTGCCTATGCTTTGAGTTAATCATATTCTGTAAGGGCAGAAAGATGATACGGATTTCTGATTAGAAGCCTGAACCACGGTGCAATAATCACAAGGCAAAGGTTAGTTTTAGCCCAGCACAGAGGTGACTGGTAAGAAATCACCCAGAAAACTTTGACCCAGAAGGTTTCAGTGGAAAAGAGAGAGAGGTGCACCTGGTTTTCAATACAAGCACCCCAGCGGGTTGCACACACAAACCTTTGGCAGCTCATAAAAAGCACTCAACTACACATACGCCTACTCACCCCTGTAGTGCAGACTTACAGATAAGAGGTAGTGCTTCTCTACAGTACAAATGATAGGTGTGGAGATACACACAACAATGCACGCTAACAGAGTGTACCAACACTGGTACCTACATGCTTAAACATCATCCTCACTGAGACATGGGATCTCCTGCCTGCCCACACTGTTTTCTCTGGGAGAAGATGTGCTGGTGTGCCACACTGCAGTGCTTTGGCGGCAGCATCACCTGCTGATGGGTGAAGGATGGGGACCATCCTGGAGTGGGGAAGGGAACATTATGCAGAGCATCTTCTTTCCTCCTTCTTCCTGCCCAGGAGGCCAGGGTGAAGAGCAAAGAAAGGCAGGAGGAGGCAGAAGGACCCTGGATCCATCAAACCAGGTGGTCTCCACAGACCTGGCCTTGGACAGGGTGGTGAGAAACTTGCATATTCAGAAAACCATCTGCTTGGCCTAATATTTGAGGAATGGAATCAATAGCAAGAGAAAAAAATTAAGGAGTCTGAGGTCTTTATGGTACAGACCCATCTATGCTGCAGTTATGCTCAGATGGAAGAGTGGCCCAACCAGCCAGTGGGCTAGGTGTGCCCAAGACATTGTGAGGGGACACAGAGGGGACAGCTGACCACAAGGATATTCCATATCATATGGCACCATGCTTGGCCTGTAAAGCTGGAAGAAGGAGGAAGTGGGTATGTTCAAATTGATAGCATTTGTCTTCTCAAGTAACAATTATGTGATGGAGGCCTGCTTTCCTGGAAACGGCTGAACACCTGCCTGCCCATGGGAAGTGGTGAATGAATTCTTTGTTTTGCTTTATTTATTATACCATCTTTATTTCAACCCATCAGTTTTCTCACTTTTACCCTTCTGATTCTCTCCCCCATCCCACTGAGGGGAGAGAAAGAGAGCAGCTGTGTGGTGCTTAGTTGCTGGTTGGGGTTTAACTGTGACAACCTCATAAGGGGAACAGCATTCAATTTCCACAAACAAACAAAAAAGAAAGAGAAGAGGAAGCCTTGTCCCCAGTGTGTACATCAGACAAGAGTTTGGGCAAAGTCAGGCTATTAATAACCCTGAGAAAAGTCTGTTAGAGGGTTCTTTCCACCAACTTTCATCTGGGATACCTGCCCAGGAACAGACAGTACTCATGTAAATTCTTCCCTGCAGCTACAGTCATTTATTTAGGACTCCTCTTTGAACAACCTAGCCTCTATCACCCAGAGAGCAGAGAGCTCACAGAGATCACCACAGTGCACCTTCCAGATGCAGAGTCAAACCTACTGGAGATTTAAAGAGACTGCAGATCTCATTTTGATTCCTGATTTCAGAGCATGGATCTGGATCTAAAATGGCCAGAAATGCAGGGCTGTTGTTCTGTGGGTTGCTCTTATTGGACTAGCATATGACAACACAGGGTCACTGCAGAGTGAAGAATCCTTGGCTTATGTGCCACTGGACACAACAACTGCTGTAGATCTGGGCCTGGCACTGAGGGACAGACGTGAGAGCAGTCTTTGGAGCACCTGAAAGACTGAGAAAAAGACCTCTTAATAAGCTTCTTGTTAGCTTCTTCCTCATGGACATTTTTGGCTCTGATGAATGTAAAATAAGCCGTTTCTATAATGATGCTGATGACACAGCTGGCAAAATCCTTACTTGCATACAGTTAGGGAAAACTATGGAAAGGAAAAGAAAAGCCATTTCTGTTGGCTGCTTTGGTCTTCTTTCCATTTCCCACCACACAGGTCATAGAGTGAGCTGACCCACTTCCCCATGCTCCAAGATGGCCAGCCCATGAGACCTGCTGTGAAGGACAAAACTAGAAACAGCACCAGCAGACTCCCAAAACCAGCTCTCCTTCAGAGCTTCAGCTGGGACCTTCATCCTCTCCTTCATCGGGGAGCTGCTATTCAGCTGAAGCTCTTGCCCTTGGTCCCTGCCTGAGCTATGCTGCAGGTGTGTCTATCATGGCTGTTACTGGCTACATGTACCCTGCCAATGCAGTCCAGACCTTTACCCACTCCTCATTCCTGTTTCATCACCACAGAGCTCTCTTCCTGGACATTCCAGCTTTTCTATCACCAGGCTGTGCTCAACATGTGCAGTTGATGTTTACTATTGACACTACGTACCACCGAGCCCTCTGGCTCCAGGCATATGAAGGCAGCTTGTTCTGCCTTCTGGACATCAGAAAGTAGGATGCTAAAGCACATATGGACACACAAAGCTTTCTGCTGCATCCTCCCACATGCCCTGCCAGATGACCACCTGCAACGGTAAGGCAGTCCTTGCAACTTAGGCTTGATATTACTCATACCCTTTCCAAAGGTGATGTCCAGTCTGGTAGTGGGCAAGTCTAACAGGTCAGTGAGGCACCCCAAGGTGCTCTCAGGGAAACAGGACATTTAAAAAACAGAACTGTGTGGAATATCAGCTGTATTGCACATCACCACACTAACTGCTGCCTGCTTACACCCAGGTAAACAAAGAAGCCAAGAGTGCACAGCCATTTCATTTTATTAATTAAAGTGACTGGCATTTATACAGCACTAAAGCACTTTGCAAATCTTAATTAAGCTTCACAGCAGCACTGTGAGGTGAAACGTGTTTCCATTTACAAACAGCAAAAAGGAAACCTAGTAAGCAACTTGCCAGTGTGCTCAGGGGCTTAGTGGAAAAATTAGGACAAAATCCTAGATCTTGCTCCCTTCTGACCCCTTTCCCTAGCTGCTGCTCCCCATGCTGTGTGCTACCCCATGGCTCTAACCCTGATCAGAGTCCACCACAGCCTAGCTCAAGCGGCCACACATGGGTGGGAGTAACATAACCACAGAAAGGTGAAATGTTCTCCCCTACTTAAGAGATGCCTCAGGGATCTATAAAAATTGTATGCATTGTTTTTCAATTCTTGAAACAGGTGAAGAATCTACAGCCAAGGCTTCAAAACGCCTCCAAAGTTCATTTCACACCACCCAGGGCCATAGATTTTTATTGCACTGACACTGGAGAAAACTAATACTGGGTGTCTGGGCACAGAGTTATTCCCACTGAGAAACATCCCCAGCAGCCAGGGGAGAAGCAGGGAGACCCTGTCCTCACCAGCCTGCCTCCCTGTCCCCAGGGGGAGCCCCCACACCTGCTTGCCACAGTTGTACCAGTGCCAGGGCAGCCCCGTAACTGGGGACTGCTGACAGTGACCCTGCCCAACCATCAGCATTGAGGAACAGAGAGCAAGGGGGTGGCTGACATGCAGAGGGCCAAGGAGAAAGGCCACTGCTTGACACAGCATTGGGGGCAGAGTCTCCTTGGTTGTTGAGGAGAGGGAGTGAGGAACAGGCAGCTTGACACTCCACAGCCATGGCAGGGTTCTGCTCCCATCTCCCTTCGGGTGGGACCTCGCTTTGCAAAAGCAGTGCTCTGGAAGTCAGTGCCTGCCTGAGGGAAACAAGCCTGACAGATATTTTGCAAAAATAATTGAATTATTTTTAGATGTTCAACACATCCATTTGCAAGACAGCTAACCACACAGAGACAAACAGATCTTGCAGCCCCTTACTAATCCACTGAAACAGCTAATCTCCTTAACCCTTACAGCTCATGAATAGTGGCAGACACATGATTTTCTTTGAAAACGTACTGCACCGAGTTACTTCTACCCCAGATACTGTGCCCAAAGGAAGGAGACATGCTGGAGGGTTTGGGTTTTTTTTTTCCTTTATTTTATCAGGGAAAAGGTGCATCCAGATAGGACACCAGCAGAAAGGGACCAGGATAAAACAAGTGAGGAAGTGCCCTACAGCACAGAGACCTTTCCTCTCTTCCTTCATTCCCTCCTTTGCTGTTTCTTGCAGCTTGACATATGCACAGGCATGATTCACCCCTGCCAAAGTGTAACAGGGTCATCCACAGCCATCCCAAAAGCATGATAGCTGGGTTGAGGGAGAAGAGGTTATATAGCATCAAGCTTAAAAGCCAAAGGCTTGGTTTGGTTGAGCATGGAAAAGAAACCCCTGCAGTCATCTTTTGTTTTAGTTTGACTTTTCATTACTTTCACTAGAACAATCTGAAGTATCTTATTTTGAAAGACAGCACAGCCTCAGTACTCTATGGATACCATTGGTACTGAGTTTTGCACTTACCCTTCACAAGACCAAGGACAGAATCTGATTGCCAGAGGCTGTATCATCACCTTTTGGTTTACAATGCATGCTGTAAACAGCAGGTCTGTAAAATCTTATCAGTTAATACCCTGATATTTCAGTGCTGCTCAGGAAATACCCCCAACAAATATGTCTTTGGTCGTGTTTCAACCAGCTCTATCAGCCAATCTGCAAAATTCATGGAATTGGGACAAAAAGGATCACACAATATAGTCACAGTGGTAAACAGATGTTACTGCATCCAGAAGAGATGCAGGAATTGCCCAGTCACAGAAGCTGGTATGGCTGTATCAGTTCTGCTTGCTGCTAAATGCCTTGGAAAAATCTCTCAACTGCTGCAGAACAGAGTTGTGCTTTTCTAAAGCCATCGTTGCATAATACTTTGACATAATCACATACCTGGGTGAATTTCTAGCACAGTTAGGATGTAAAGGCAATGGGTGAGGGAGAGCAGTATTTCTGCATCTCATGAAATTTGCATAATGGATCCACAAAGGGTAATGATTTCTTTTAACTGCATACTCTGACCTGACCGAGCCTTGCTAGGCTGCTGGGTTTGGTCAACCCAGCCCTGCAATATCCCAGCAAAACGAGTAATGAGCCCTGCACCGTGTGTACCAGTGCACATTAGTGCAGAGGAGAGGGCCTGGTCCTTCCCATTACCTGGCCACAGCATGGCAATCCTCTTTTATCAACAAACATACACCAAAAAGTCTCAACGTTATCAGAGTCCAAGCTCAGGCCAAGGTGCACTGAAAGGAATGCCAAAGTTAGCCCTAACTTCTGCAGACACAGCACAAGTCCCATGGTAATCATTGGCAGTGGGTCTGCAGCAACAAATTTAATTTACAGAGTACTTTTCCAAATTCAGCAATATTTTCAACATAATTACAGCAGTACAAGACTCGGTGTTCAGGTCTTAGAAGATCTCTAGGCATTCTAGTATCTGTGTATGCATCCTGTTATCTCTGCTAATGTGGAAACTGCTCTTTAAGGAGAGCCTGTTTGCCTACTCCAGAAACACAAACCTGAAGAAAACCCTCTGAGACGCTGTATCAACAAATTAAACTGTTCCCTCTGGAATGCCTACAGCTTTTTTTCCTAACCTGGAAAAAAATTAAAAAGCCACCACTACAAGACAGGTGTTTATTTCAGAAAAAGCTTTTTCATACTATTCAAAGAATCACCCAAATGGGTGAATAGTCAAATGAACAGCAGATTTTCCACCTGTTTGCAGAAGAGCACAGCAAAGCTGTGTTCTGTCCTCCCCATCTCAGTTTTGTAACACTAAGAAGATTTCAGTTTGTTAGGAGTGTCACAGTAGTACCTCCCACCACTAACAAAGTCAAAACTAATGTTAAATCAGGATTAATATTAAAAATAAGTGGTGCTATTCCATGCTTCAATGTTTGTGGGGAGATCAGGGTAATCTCTGAGGATTTCCAGTCAGCTTCCCTGCCAGGGCATCTGCTAGATGACAAGTAATACTTGCCAGTTTTCAATCTTGTTCAATATTATACCATCGGGAACATGGTTGAGACGCATAGTTCCTTCGAAGAAGTCCTTGCCTGGGACTTCTGAGCAAGGACCATAGTTGGGTTAAAGTTAAAAATTACAGATTTTGGAGCAAGAAAAAGTCATTTTTCCTTCTTGCTCTTTCTAACAGCCTGCTCAGGCTGTCCCAATGTGAATTGTGCTTCCCCATCTGACTGCACACCCTGGCTCCCCACTCTTCTCCCTCCTGCTCTGCCCAAACTGATGTGACAAAAGCCAAGTGTCCTCCTGCACTGCCCCGTTCTCTGTTTGGGGCTGCTTCTTCTCATGCCTTGCAATGACCAGGGCATTGCTGACACCTGATCTTGCCCATAGCCAAAAGAAATTGAAATGTAGAAGACATCAACTCAAGGACAAAGTGAAATGTGATGCTGCCTGCAACTCACTGCTTTTCTGGTCTTGATGCACAGCTGGGATCACTGGGGACCAGCAAGCTACACAGAAGTTTCCCTGACAGACCTTGCCTCTTTTATAACCAAGTGTCTCCCGTGTGAAACCCCAATGTTTCACCACTGGAAACATCACCCCCTGCAGCAAGGGGGAATAGTGCCAGTGCAGCAAGGGGGAATAGTGCCAGTGCACACCAGCCATTCTAAAAAAGACTCCAGGGATTGTCTGTCAAAGGGACAAACAGTCCCGGGCTAAACTGTTGATTGGTTGAAGCCATGAAAACATCCATTTAGTATAACTGCTCAGCAGCATTTCTAAAATCAAAACTCCCCTGCATGTTGGGTCCCCTCCGAGGATGCCCCAAGACAACCTCACATCCTCCCCATCCCAGTCCTGTGACCACCCTATAGACACAGTGGATGCCTGGCCTCTTCCCAGGAAGGACCTTTGCCAGTGCCAATTGAAGGCCCCCTGCCCGGGATAGCTGGATCCGACATCCCCAGGCACCAGAGTGTGGGGACAGTCCCAACTACTCATTTGGATACCTGGCATGCAGCAATTCTAGTAACTAGGTTGCAGTCAGAAATGAAGTGATGACCTTTGACTGGAAGTGTCAGGGGCAGCTGGTTGAGGTGTGCTAGTGTACTAACACACTGCACACTGACCTTCTTCCCTGGCCTGGCAGCCATATGTCCAAGCACCTTGCTCCATGTAGGTGAGACTTGCTGGGACACCAGCCCAGGAGGGAAAGGAGATAGGCTGCTACAGGGGACGCAGCAGAGGAATACAGAGCCATAGAATCATTAACACTGAAAAAGGCCTCTAAGATCACCAAGTCTAACTGTTAACCTAGAACCGCCATGTCACCACTAAACCCTGGGTACCTGCACAGTAGTATCAGCCTGGTTCAGGCACCAGCATCTGATGCCACTGCACAAGATGCAGCTGAGGAGATGTGTAGCTGTCAACAGACACCATGCCATGCTGCAACAACCACCATCCTGAACACCAGGGGGAACAGGACACAAGCCCCTCGCTGTCCCTGGCCTGCTGAGGAGAAGCAGCTCTCCAGGAAGATCTCCTTTCACTCACATCCCTTCTCCCAAGTCAGTGTATTTGCCTGTATGTCCAGAGAGGATGGTTTCACCACACATTGTGGCAGTATTAACCAAACCCTTCTTAAGCTATACTGGAAAGGCAAAGCCTCTTCTCCCAGTATGCAGCACTGCCAGCCAGACGCCTGCTGTCCTCATATCCTACATGTCCCCCATGAAAAACTCCAACATGTCAAGTTATCAGGGTTAAACAGCACCAGGCCACCAAAGAGTTAAAGCCAGAGAGGCTACCGCAAAGGCAATATGAGATGAAACAGAGCTCAGCTTTAATATACTAGAGGGAAAAAACCTCAGGGGGGGCTTTTGCTGAAAATTTTAATAGGATCAGCCTACAGGATTCACTTTCACCCAGAGGCCAGTGCCTACGTACCAGCTAGCAAAGGGGCTGGGTGCCCTCCTTGCACCAGGCTGGTTACAAGAAGATGTCCCCTCCAGCCCTGGGGAACCCACAGCCCTGCCTGTCCCTGCCCTGTTCTTTCTCAGCAAGACCCAGGCAGCTGCTCCCAGCCTCCTGGCTTTCCCTGCTCTGCAGCCTGGCTGGAGGCCAGATCTTGCCTTCACACTGCCCGGTATACCAGGTGGCCCTTGTAAGGGGCACAGGTGAAATTTCATTCATTGCAATGGCTGTTAAACAATATCCAACAAAGAAGTTGCACTCACACTCCTTTCTCATATTCAGCCTTATTTTATTCCATGGAAATAAGCCTGCAGGGATCCTTTCATTTATGCTGCTCAGTACTACTAACTCAAATAATGTATTTCCTAATTTGCATCACCAAGGGATGTAAATTTGCCCCAAACCCATGATCCACCCACAAAACTCTCCCCTGAGCCAGACAAGAGGAGGAGAGGGAAGAAAATAACGTCTGGAAAAGTCTAGAGTAACAGGGGAAAATACAGGAGGAGAAGAATCGTGAAGAAAGGGAGCAGGAATAATCTGCAATGCTACCTTATGGATTCTTAAGTAATGCTGAAAAAATACTGTATTTCAAAAATCCCCCCTGACCTGGGCATACCTCTAGTCACCATTTTGCCCAGGAACCCATGCTGCATTCACAATGAAATGTGAACAAAAGCACAGAGAAGTGGCCTGTGGAGCTGGGATGCTGGAATGTCACAGCTCATCACAGGGTGGAGAAAAAAACACCCTCAAGCTCTGACAGCTCAGCTCTGCATGTCACATCAGTGTCCATTGAGGAAAGCACGCACAGGAGATGTCTCAGAACAAAAAACACCCCACAAAAGCCATGTCTGGGAGGAGAAGGGAGCACAACAGGCCAATGGAGGGACGAAAGGTTCAATTTCAAGCTACCTAGAAAATTAAAGCTAAAAAAAACATGTCTAGATGTATAGCTTCCTACTAAGGACTAAAATTCCTTTTCCATTACATTTTCCACAGTGCTGATAGCTAAAGTATTATGCATAATATTTGTATTGTGGTTAACACCCTTCCAGGAGATGAGGAAGCACTCAGGTGTGGAGCAGAAGGCTCAGGTCAATGCATACACCTGAATGGTGACATCAAATTTTTGTGACTCAAGTCTGACTTCCTGAGGGAGAAAATGAATACCCATGGGCTCAGGTTCACACAGAGCTTGCTCCTGGTTTACAGACACTGATAAGGTGAGTGACATCAGCATCCCTCTTTTGCACAAAAGAGCTGAAAGTGGGAGCACCCAAAACCCAGCAATGCACAGTCCATGCAGGACCTGTTGAGGGAACTAATGGGAAAAAAAGCTGTGACTATTTCCCACAATTTGCAATCAGTTACAGACCCAATACAGCATCTCTCCTCCTACCTGCAGCTCGTCGTCTGACTGGTGCCATCATGACCTTATGACATGACCCATACAACATTGTCTCCTTTGAACTTCAGGCATTGACAAGAGGTCACCATGAGAACTGAGACAAGAGTGTTTTCAGAACAGTTACCAGGGCTTGGATAATTCAGAGGGTTGCCAGCAGATCTAGAGGACTTTCATCTTGAAGTTGCTGGTTCCTACACAGCATCCCTAGGAAGGCAGACTAATAGCTGATGGCCAACCTGGGGCTCATCTCACATACAATAAACAACTGTGACATCCTAGAAAAAAAGAGCAAGCTTCAGACATGCTGAGTGTATCAAAGATATGCAGTTAAAAATAACTAATGCTAGAAATGCTTTGTAAAGCAAACATTACACCAAGATCCAAGATCAACCTTTTGGAAGATAATCCTGGAAGCAGTCCTGTATATATAGCCACAGTGAAGCTTTGTGCACTTCCCTGTGTCTCAGAGGAGTGGGAACAATTTTGAGTTCTCTGCCTGATATTTGCTGTTTTGGTAATGTCTCCTGGAAAAGCCTCCCGAGATCTTCAAAGAGGCAGAAAGTGAAGGCATCCCAGGCAATCCCCAATAGCAATCATCTGCAGTTCTCACCAACAACTGTGCCTGTTTTTCCAAGAGCAAAAGCCAGCTGGAATTCCTTACTTCTCAGAGAGTTCTAGACAGACCCTGTCCTTACCCTACCTCCCACAACAGAATAGCAAACATATGCTACATCAAGCAGGTGACCTGTCTGATCCACCTTAACATCCTGACAGTGCCCAACTCCAGCTGGTTTGGGCATGCTGCCTGCAGCACAACCCCCTGTATTAGAGGTCTCTAAACAGTCTTTGCTTTCTCCCAGTCCTGGCAGGCATTCAGCTCCTGTCTGAAAGCCTGAGGATTCCTTTCATCCTAATTTGTACAACTGGTGAGTGCTATTCTGATTCAGAGAAATGTCTAATTCATAGAAACATTGTTCACAAATGGGAGCAAAAAGCCTTGTGCACTGGAGGAGAAGCTCTTACCAAATACGAGGTTGCAGCAGAGCTCATGTTCCCTTCCTGCTGCAGTGCCATCTGTCCTAACTTTGCTATTCCAATGCCATTATCTGACAAACCATATCCACCCACTCCTTCCTCCCCACCCTTTTTCACTAGTCTTTTTATCTTGGCCTATCTCTAGTCCCCAGGCAGACCCACAGACTGATCTAACGTATCTGGCTTGAGAAAGAAATATCTTCTCCCCATCTCCTCTCCCCAAGGCACCAGTGCTCTCTCCAGTCTCTTTCTAATTATTTCAATGTCTCTGCAACTGACTGATTATTGTTGTTGTACAATACTAAATTAAGATCAGGCAGCAAAAGCCTCCTCCAAGAAATACCCAATGCTACCATCTCACTGAGGTGACACAGGAGAAAACAAGAAACTCTTGTTCCTTTTTTTTTGTAGGATTTTGGCAACTCTTGGCAGCTCAGAGAACTGTTGAAACAGCTCAGTCATATCTGCTGCTCCAGGTGCTCTGCCTGCATACAGCTTTTTGGGGATGGAGGATGTGGCTAAGGGATGGCATCCCTATATGAATTCTCAGAAGACCTACACAGCTAAGTCCAGGCTGTGTCAGCAGCACAGCTAAATCAGAGGTGGGAATTCAAATGTCTTCTCTAAACTACCTTCAAAACCTTCATGGATATGGAAAAGCAAGACTGAGACTGAGGGTGAGAGGAAAAGTAGGAGGAGGGAATAATGAGGGACGAGAACCAGGAGAATTTAGAATTGCCTTGTGCTGCTCACTGAGGGGAGAATTACACTTGTCCAGGCTTATGTTACACTGGGAAGCAAGACACAGAAAAAGAAGATAGATGATGCTGGCCTAGCCTCACAGACACTCACCTCTATGGAGTAGTTCTGTCACGGGGACAAACTCCTTTGAATGAGCTGTTGCCTTGAGCATGAGCCCATCTTATATGAATGGACAAGATTCCACAGCAAGGAGAGGCACCAGGAGGGGACAGACTCTGTCAACCCTTGTGAGCACGGCTGAGTGATGTACCAGCATCACCTCTACGTGGGAAGTCACCAACAACTCTGCAAACAAACAGGGCACCACAGTGGCCCCCATCATCCCTGCCATTTGTGGCTTGGGAGAACCATGTTGTGAATGTTCAAATCCCATCCCGAAGTTTTGTGGGTCTTTAAGGGACGTGCCAAGACAGTACCTGTGACAGCAGTGGAGAGCGTATTGTGTCTGATAATCTCCCGCTTGTCCTCTGTCCAGGGAAGAGCATACCTCTCTCTTTGCTTTGTCTTCCAACTAAGGATTGGAAGGAATATTGTGTCCCCTCAGACACACCAGGAAGCTTCTTAATTCACCAAATGATCTTCCAAAAATAAGATCTAGAAGTTTGTCCCAGACCAGTAGTATATTTCAAAATATTATCTAGGCATGAAAAAGGATATTTTCATCATATTACAGACTTCACAGTTCTTCAATAAATTTAGAGAGCTAGACAGGCACTAAGGACATTCTTTCTCCTGCAGCCAGAGGGGTCACAGAGACAACTAAGATGCAAGAGGAAGGTATGCTGGTTTTGGCAGGAATAGAATTAATTTCCTTCACAGTAACATGTATGGGGCTATGTTTTGGATTTGTGCTGAAAACAGTGTTGATAACACAAGAACATTTTCATTACTTCCAAGCAGTGCTCACACAGCGTCAAGGCCTTTTGTGCTTCTCACACCATCCCACCAGTTAAGGCTGGATTGACGACAGATGGAACCCCAACAGCTTCATAATAGAGCAAGGATTCTCAAGTATGATAAACAGCCACCTTCTCATGGGGGGCTGTGAAGTGGATAGTCCTTAGGCCCAAGGGTTTGTGCTCAGCAGCCAGCACACCCTGGCAAGAGGCAGGAAAGCAGATGTCCTAGAGAGCATTAAGAGAGGACAAGAAGGAATTATAGTGGCACAAAGCTGAGAGAGAGAGCGGTGAGAGCAGGAAGAGCAGCCACAGCAGGTATGTCTTCAGCATAATAAACAGAGAAAGTTTTGCTGACCACAGTGCTAATCAGAGAAGTAGATGAGACCCACTTTTAATTGGCTAGGAAAGGAGGCAAAAATAAGAACTAGAATGATTTACCAGTATGGGCAGGACCTAGAAAAGGTGCCAGGGATAGACATGAATCAGCTATCCTGGGACCAAACCCAACTCTCCATGCTACCTAGGACTTAAAAAGCCTCAGCTGGAGTACAGGTCCAGTCCAGAGTGCTGTACCTCCAGAGAGATATTGGACCAAATGGAAGAAGTCCACAGAAAAGCAAGGAGAACAACTGGAGGGCTAGTTCATTCAAGGAAAGGTTAAAGGAACTGGGATTACCATACAGAAGAGTACAAAAGAGAGCACAGGAGGGAAGTGCAACTTTCAGGCACAGCACTCAAAGATGCAAAAGGCTTATTCGGGAAGAATTGAGGTAAGAAAGGATCTGGGAAAAATGTATTTTCCATGTCCCTGATGGACAGAATAAACAATATGAGGCTGGAGTTGGAGCAAGTCCAACTTAGCTCAAAAATAAGGAACCTCTTTCTAATGCATTGATAGTGAAGTCCTACAACAGATTGCCTAGGGGTATTGTAGATGCCTCTGCATCAAACATTAAGGATTAAGAATAGGCTGAAAAAATATTGGTCAGGAAATACAGAGGAGCAAGTGGCTCTACCTTAGGCTAAGACGATGTTGCCTGGTGCACCTTTCTTTAGATGGCTATGTTACACCAGTGCTTCTCAGCTGAGCAAGCAACAGTAATTGTGCTTAGCTGGGACAGAAAAGAGGAATACTCCTCTCTTCAGAGGGATCACCTCTTGAATTCTGTAAACTGTTGACCATCCTTGTAACACTCCACAACATAAGCTGCTTCTCTAGAGGGAGTTTACCAAGAGTCATCTCCTTGCCTGTCCACTCTCCCCTGCGAAACACTGCATTGACTGCCATTGCTGGGAAGCAGCCTGGCAGCAGCGAAGTGAGAAATCTCTTTCAAGTTAAAGCAGGCATTAATGGTGACTGTTGATGGTAAATTACAAGAGCAGAGTAGTGGCATTCTCCTCTATAAATACCAGAGCCAGCAGAGGATGAGTAACAGGGCTACTTTGAGAGCTGGCTAGTTGGGAGAAGAAAAAGCCTTTTGCTTACCCAGTTTGACCTCAAAAAGCCAGAGCACTACACTGCTTGCACTGTGATGGAGATGCTATCAATCACCTACCCTGCCAAGACACTTGGCCCCACTGTTCAGGTGAGCCAGATTATGAATAAAGGATGTGAGACTTGGTTTCACAGAGTTGAGATCCATGTCCATTTTTGTAGCATCACCAGTTTTAGAAACATCATTAAGAATCTGACATTTTTTACATTTCCCTCCTATTTTTTTTCATGTTCTCTTGCCAACAAACTGCCAAATCCTGGCTAGAAATTCAGTCAGTGTGCTGAAATCTAATTTGAAAAGATAGTCTTGCTTCTAGCTGAATTGCTGTAAGAAGTATAACAATTTCACAAGAAAGACAGGAACACTCTTCTAGTGTGGAGCCTGCATACAGGGTTCATAGTCCAGCATTTATCTGTAGGGGAGAAGAAATGAGAAGAGCATAGGGAGAAGACACAGATCTCTGTGTGTGTCTTTCCTGTCCAAGGATGGAGGTGTCAGACTGCAAAGATGCTTCATTATGGGTGCAGAGCCATGTTCTGAAGAGTTCCTTAGGCTGGTAATTAAAGGACATTAAAGCCAGAATGATGAGATACAAGCCACATGAATACCTTTCACGCTATGAGTTATAAAAGCTGAGCTTTCTAGCTCAAGAATCCCTCTGCTAGAGCTACATTTTTTACCTCTAATGCTCATTTGAATGACATCAGAGGAACAAGGGACTGTCATTGCTAGAGGGGCCACAACCACTTCTGTCATCACACTGAGCTCTGATTCTTGCTGCCTTTAAAAGAGAACAGCAAAGAGCTCACAGGAGAAGAGATTCTCACCTAACCTGCTGGACTTAATGGTGGTGAGGTGAGTGGGAAATGACGTGAATTGAGAAATAAAAGGAAAGGATCTCTTATGGGCAGATCTCTCTATTCTGACATGGGCTGCAGACTAGTGGTTTTGTGATTGACAGCAACCAAGGACAGCACTCTAGCCTTACCCAAAAAACAGAATGTTGCTAGCTGTAGGGATCCCTGGACTTCACCTGGCTGATACAGTTATAATGGGCCGTAGCAAAAATAAGAGATGAGACACCATCATTCTTCCCAACCTAGAAGAATCCAGGTGACACACATCCCCTATCCTACTCTTACCAAGTCTGAGAAAGCACCTCTGAAAGAAAAGCAGAGGAGGATGCAATTATGCATGTATGTGTTAAGAAGTACAACTGTTACACTGTAGCGTCGCATATAAACCTGAGGAAGTGGGAAGATTTGCATGGAGAACCCTGGCAGATTTACTGCCTAATAGCTTTTTCTGAAACAAGCTATTCATAAGTATTTCAAATACTACTTACAATGTTTTGGTGGGTATTAAACACTTGTTTACTACAGAATACCATTGTGCGGTCTCTGCAGCCTGCTGGGAAGGACTGTTGACACCTACACTCTGAGCTCACATCCATGTGATAACCCTGAGGTTTGACTGCATTAATGCTTTATGAAAGGATATCCAAGGCTTTCGCTCCAGGCACAGTGCAGGGGGAGAGAGAGGATGCAGCATTACATGTAACTCAGCAATTCCTTCTCTCCCACCCCTCCAGATGCCCAGCCTGGACCCTGTCATGCTCTCAGAGTGACAGCTCACGCCCTTCCAGGACATATGACCACTGATGCTGCTGACTTTGCTCCATGATGGTCCCCTCTCCACACTGCAGGAAGTGCTGGTGCCTAACGGCAGGAATCTCACTGAGGAAACTTGGGAGACCCCACGAGCAGTACTGGTAGCAACCTCCTCCAGGCAACACAAATTTTACCAGTGCCAGTCCTTGACACTGCTTTCAAGAAATGCAGAGAAGAATTTTTAACAGGAAAAACTCAGTAATCTGAAAAACAAAGATAGATTGGGCTTTGGAACTGTAGATTTTAGAAAAAAAAAAATTGGCTAAAATGACACAGCTAGCTGCTTACCCTCTGGAAGCCAGGTGGCCAAACATTTCATCAGTGCCAGTGAGGACACTTCAGGGTAGGCTTGGTTTTTTTTTGGTCAGATTTATACCACTTCCATATTGCTGAAGATCTGCAAAGACACACTGACCCAAGCCCTGGAGAAGTGGATGACATGTCTTGCTTGGCTGCACCAAAGCTGTAAGCCCAGCTCCATTTTGAAGCTGAGCTCTGCCTGCTGGTGGGGACTGTGGAGCTGCAGTGATCCCATGGGGACTGGACTGGATCTCCACTGGGGACTTCGTGCTCAGCTCATCGATGTCAACCCACATCCCACTTCAGATTTACCGCTACTTCTGGCAGTTAATAAAAGCTTGCAATGCACTAGACAGGAAACCTCCTCTCTTCAACCCTCCCACCCTTCCAGCTAGAGAAATCTGGGAAGATTTATTATAGCAATAAAAACAAAAGAGATGGAAAGCTCTAGGGGAGTCTCCAAGGCAGGCAGTGCTTCATTTAAGCCCAAGCAGGCTCTTGGGGGAAACCTGATCTCTGGAAGAGACCAGACCAAATGGCAGCAAGCAATTCATCCACTGGAAAGGGAGATGTCAGTCCACACCTCAGCAGAAGAGTAGGAGAGATAATTCAGACAGAAGGGAGTATTGGACTCTGGGCTTTTAAAGCCCCTGAGTGGAAGAGTAACCAGATGGGAAGGGAGATGCTCGAGCAGGGGAGCCAAGAAGTAGCCACGCAAGAGCACTCCCACCCTCCTTACTCCCATCACTGCATCTCAGGCCCAGGCCATGGTGATAACCATCACTCTGGTCCCACAGCTTCACTCACTCCTACCAAGGCACTTCACCCATGGCGCAGAACTGCCTGCTTTGGTGCAGAGTAGCTCTGAGGGTCTGAATGGTTCTTATATCACCATGTGCCTTGCACTGCTGCAGGCAGAATTTTAGATGGATACTCCTCTGTGAAAGCCTTTTACTAAACCTCTGCTCGTACAAACTCCAGTCCTCCTTCCCAGCTCCAAGAGCCTCTTACTGAGGCCCTCAGGTACATGGGACATGAGATTAGGTCTCCCTGCCTCATGGTAGGCACCATGCATGGCTTGCAGCTCATTGCCTCCCTTCACAAAGCCCCTTCAGGTCCACAAGCTCCCCACAGGGATCTACTCACTGGCAATGTGAAATTCCTTGGGAAACACACTCCCCACACAGATCTCCATTACTTCAGCACTCAGACTGGCTCCTCATAGTCAGGCTGGCACTCACCAACCTTTTCCCTGGACAGATGCCATGTGTGGTATAATATCTCATCAAGGGCTGTGCTTTTGCATCTAAGGGAGGGAAACCCTTTAAGCCTGAGAAATAAAAAAGTGAAATGTATTCCTTCAGGAGGAAGAAGAAGGGAGAGTAGTGTAGCAGAGAAAAGCCCTGGTGACCCTGAAGGCTTCAGGGTTTCAGTCCCATTCTTCCCCTCCACAAAGCTTTACGGTTTAACTTCACAAAACTGCCTCTTTGCCTTAGTTTCATTTGCAAAACAGGATGCAAGATCTGTAAGGACTGCTAGAAGGTGCCACTGAAGAGCAAAGTTGATGCTCTTATGGAGGCTGTAAGGCAGATTCTCTCCCTGCCCTGCTGCCTCCTGACCTAGGTCAGGTGGCTCCACACTGGGGCACCACACTGGGACTGCAATAGTTCAAGAATCCTTTTACTGTTTCAGATTTTCACACCCATAGAAATAGATGTTTTCTGAGATTAGCCACCAATTACCCTGACATCACTTTAAACTCAAGTCTCAATTTCCATACAGTAAGCCAATACACAAGTCTTTGTTAAAAGCTATTCTGAACCTCAAATCTTGCCTCAGATGCAGGTATGCATTCACACCTGCACTTTCTGACAACACAGAAGCACATAACCAACTTGTACGTCCTGAATGACTCTAGATGAAGTGGGTCTAAGTGTGTACACTGGGGTTGTGCTGACCAGCCCCCCATCCCATCTCAAAGACCTCAAGAAACAACAGCAGCTTCACTCCAGGAACACTGCATTTTAAAAGAACAGGAGGGAACAGGCGGTATCTTGGAAAATCCAGCACTATAATCCTGTAACCCCTTCCAACACTGACTTATTTGGTACTGTTGACTAGACAAAAGCAATTACCAAAAAGCAGAGAATAAACAAAGGCGGAAGTGATTTTCAGTCCTTATTTTCAATAAGTAAATGTATCTGTGCTCAAAGCTTATTGTACTCTTAAATAATTGGGTAGTTCTTTCCCCCATGCAAAGCTCTTCAGTTCACCTCTAAAAGAAAGAGATGGATGATTGAGAGTCCAACATCCCAAAAGCAAATCTCCATTCCCCACGCAATAGGCAATAATTCAGCACAGCTATGCTGCCATCAGTCATGCTTCTCATCTTCCCAGTGCACCTTTCCTGTCACTCTCTGGCAGGGGGAAATGGATGGTAGATGCTCCCTGCTAAGTCAGGTTTAGGGGTGGGAAAGATAGGAAAGGGGTGACCTTGCAAATACTGCCGGCAAGTCACAGCTGTCAGGCTCGGAGATGACTGGTGGTCTCCTTCGTAATTGCCTGGATTTGCTAATTAGATGCTTTAAATATTACAAGGTTAGAGGGAGGCACATTTAGCTCCCCAGAGTGTGGTTAATGTTAGAGGGACTCTGTAATTTTGTTGTTGTTGTTGCTGGTTTTCATTTGTTTGTTTGGGTTTCCTTTTGCAATGGTTCCCATATGAAATAAGTTCAATTTTCAAGTAAAAAGATTACCATTTTATTTATTTATTTATTTATTTTTAACTGCCACTTCTCAAGCCCAGACATGACCTTGTCTACTTTCCCTGGTAATAAAGATATTGTAATTATACAGGAAAGCCTGGTGCTGACAGACAAGCCAGAAGAAATCCCAACCTGTTTTTCCATAGCTATCCTGTTTGTAGGAGTCCAAGAATAGCTTACCCATGCTGCCTGCACAAACAGAAGCCATTCACCCAGAGAAGACCAGGCCTTGGATAACATTAAAGCTGAGAAGTTGGTAGAAGAAAGGTACAGACAATTATGCTTTTAAGTCCTGTATTCATCATGTCTCCCGTGTTTCTGTGTACTACACAGCTCAGGCAGCACACCATGTCATATAGTCAACATCATGCCAACAGTTCTCCCAGAGTCACAGAGCCCATCTCCAGTGGGAAAAGCCCATCACCACAGTGCAAATGCCAGGCATAAAGCCTGGAGGAGGATCCTCCTCTACTGGAGCAGGTACCATTCCCCACCACTCTCCCAGCACCTCACTGGGAAGAGGCAGATCTCAGGGGCTGTCCCTCCTCCAGCAGGCTGGAACAGGACCTCTTGGTGCCATGAGAGAATTGAAACCACACATTCCAGGGGTTTTCTTAAGGTTTCAAGTTGTCACAGTAGTCTCTGCTCAGCTTGTCCAGCTGTCTTTTTAACCAAGCACAAATGTGGCCCTTCAGCAAAGAAATGGTCCTATTGACCAAGCTTCCATTTGAAGAAAAGCTATTCTTCTCCCCTTACAACTTTGAACAAGCCCATTAACTTTACTCCAGTTGGCAAGGGACACCTCACACCTCTGGACACGTCCAAGCTAGGCAGCATCTATACCAAGAGACTGGGGAAAGGAACAGATCCTCACAGTAGCTCATGACCTCATGCAAGTGATGAGAAGTAGCTCTGATTTCAAAAATTATCTATTTTAATTACACACAGTGAGACCTATAACATGGGTAGGAACATTTGGATATTTTTCCTTTCTTTAAGAAATACAGTATTGAGGTTTTTAAGCAGGCAATACTCTGAAAGTAAAATTTAAAAGATCTTTCCTTCCACATGAAAGAAAACATTCTTCTATGTTTAAGATATTTTAAGTATATTAGAGCCAGGGTTGCAACGCAGCAGGATGGTTTAACTCCATTCAGCCCAACACCAAGTGACAGTTTTCTCCATTACCACTGAAAGATGCTAAGCTGTGAGCTAATGTGTAGTTCAATGAATGTACTTGAAAAACCTATTTGATCCCCAGAAGGAAGAGATACTCAGTCCAGTGAGGGCCATGATTCTGAAGATGCCCTGTCTGACATGATTTTTAGTTCTGCATTCCCCTGATTGCAGCCCATGCCATTGGATACATGTAAGGACCTGATCCTACACAGAGCTCTGCTGAAGCCAGTGTCCTGCCATAATGACACCCAATGGAAGACAAATGCCTTTAGCTTCATCCCTACCCATAACTGGGCAGGCTGCTAAGGCAGCCATCTCATCGGATTTGGTTCCAATCTTCCTCAAAATCACTCTCACCCTTCTTACATGTCCCCTCTTAGGTCAGAGATGCTCAGTCCTGGGTCCCCTGGACCAGAGCCATGCAGGAAGCAGTGACCAGGGGCAAGACCCAGAGCAAGAGATTCTCCATGATATTGCACCATTAGGAAAGGTAACGGCTGCTCCATTACCCCCATTTTCCATGTTGGGAAACTGAGGCACAGAGCAGTAATGCAGCTTCCCCACAGCTCCACAGCAAACCAGAGGCAGATCCAGGAGAAGATGACAGCTTCTCCTATCTTATGTGCTATAAAGCAATGGTTGAAAAAAGGAATCAGCCAGGCCTACAGTAGCCGCAGGCTTTTTAGCAACAGATTGAAACAGACTTTCCTGCTTGCAGCAGCTGCCCTACTAGTGTTCCCAGCTCACCAGAGTCTCCCATCCAACAGGGCACTGCAGTCACAGGTCTCATCCCACCAGGTTTCACTTACACCAAACTTCTGGGACTGAGCCAAAGTTTCCAAATCCTCTTATTTGTTTCTCATGCTGCCTTCATTGGCATAGAAACATTTCAGTCATGTTACATTGTAGCCAATACCTTGTGCAGCAGATTGCAGGATCTCATTGGTGCTCATATCCTCAAGTTTTGGCACATCACACATACTACATCAACCAAATTAAGGGCAATATCAAGGAGAACACTGTGATGGCAGAATTATTTTTTTGTCCCATGGCATGACAGAGATGCTTTCCCCAAAGTAAATCTTACTCTTCACACACAGCGCAGACAT
Source organism: Calyptomena viridis (assembly GCA_013390005.1). Lineage (NCBI taxonomy): Eukaryota > Metazoa > Chordata > Aves > Passeriformes > Eurylaimidae > Calyptomena > Calyptomena viridis. The sequence continues at coordinate 270,044 of WEIV01004843.1, forward strand.
CAACAATGTAACCACGTCTCATTATTTAAATACCATCACGAGGTATTGTATCAGTCAGTGCAACACCTCTCAGTACAGCGCATCTCTATGTATTACAGACCAAATTTCTCAGAGTCATCAATGAGAAAGAGCTTAGTATACTACTCTTACACAACATACTAGAAATTAAAAATCACATAATGAGAAAACTGCTGCAGGCTTAGTTAGGCCACCAAAGTTTTGCAGCTAAAATAGTTCTGAAGTTAACTGTTTCACCCTCCAAAGCTAAGTGCTAATGGACAGCGAATGGCATAATACACAGCCACTGACTTGGAAGGTAATTTTTGCCTAAAAGGCTTAGAGCAGTAGCTTTCAGCCTGCCATTTTGACGGCAGACTGCGGACTGCTCCTGAGGGATTCACAAAAGGTTACGGAAAAAACAAGAATGCTGTACTCTGTAAGACAAAGTCAGATGTCTCTAAAGGCGCGCATATATCCCCCTAGAATATTCTGAAAGCAGCAAAAATTGAGAAGGGCTGACAACCTCTATATGACAGACAACTCCTTATTTTATTTTGCCTGGTTTACCCCGGTGTAATTCTCTTAATGTGAAGGAAGCATCTTCTGTCGTATACCAGTGGTTCAGTAAAAATTACGAGAGAATTAGGCACAGGTCAATTCAGTTGCAAATGGCAGAATCAGGATAATTAATCTAGTGAGAGTACAGTGGACTGCAAATTTCCAACAAGATGCTTCGCATATGAAGCTCTGTATGTAGAAGACACTGAGAGTACATTTGATTATCAGATAAACAGTTTGTAATTGTGTAATTAAATATCATTTTATAATGACACACACTGAGGGCAGAATTAATGTTCTCCTTGGCATTACTGACTTATAGGACTTAATCATGCAAATGGGACATTCTGTTACCTAGATTTTTTAAAAATCACCTCTCCTGGATTTAAATGGAGAATGCATGAGAAAAAGGGCATCTCTCCATCCCAGGGAAGGCTTTCACATAAAACCACCTTTTGTTGGACATGCCACATCCTCGCCCTGGACAACTGCGCTCAGAAGGCCATGGGATAGAGGTGCACCCCTACAGATTTCCTTAGCAAGCATCCTGCCCCAGCTCCTAATTTAGGCAGCCTGCTGCAGATGTGAGTTACTGGGGCATGATGTAGCCACACTCAGCTGTGACAGTGCTTCTTATGGTTTTATACATTTATAAGGATTTGATGTATAGTTTTGTTAACTTTTATATATACTATCTGTAAATAGACTGCTCTAGTNGAAGCCTCTTGCGAGGTGTGTGGCAGGGCGTACCACCTAACTAGTGGCTCCAGAGTCGCCGGAGTGCCCGAGCTCTAAAGTGGAGAGACATTTGGTGCTCTGGTGCCCAGACATCTGCCCCGTGGCCCTCAAAGGTGGCTGCGAGCTAGCCTGGGCTAAAGCAGGGTCTGAGGAAAAGCCATCAGAGAAGGCACAGTAGCACTCAGCTTCATGCAGTTTACCATAGAACAAAAGTCATGCTAATAGTGGAAAGGCAGGCTAAGGAGAAGCAAAGCAGGAATGGCTGCAACACACGATGTTAATGAACCTCTACATAAGAAACAAGATGTGTACAAAGTCTCCATTTTGTACAGAACAAAGTTATGTTCCCTGCCTGATGCCAAAAGTGCCATCAAATGTCTGTCCCGCTTACATGTACAGAACATTAAAAACCATTTATCTGGGCCCAGTGATGTCCCAATTTGCCACGAATAGTCCTGCGTCAGGATGCAGCACTCCACGCTCTGTATAGATAACTACCAATGGCAGGAAGTATCTTGGCCCTGTCCAGCATCAAGTCTCATTCAGGAAAGATCAGAAGGGAATGGGATGATCTTCCCATTGTATGTTGGCTCCCAGTCACCAGGAACTAAGGGACCATCTGCGTCCCAGGCTGTGTCCACCACAGCATGCTGAACACATGAAGCTGTGTGAGAGACTGAGCTTTCTAGTATCTTAAAACTCACTTACTGGAGGTGACACCAACATTATGTATGATATTCCTCAGCTTTTCTTATATTTGCATTACTTGCCAATCCTGGCTCCTTTCTCCAAGGACTTTTAAAATATATGAAGCAGAGGTGCACTTGGAGGTGAAAACACATGTGGATTGAGAAATGGAGGGCTACAGAAGGAGAGGAGATTAAAATGCCTACAGAAAGATACACAGAGAAAAAGAGAAGAAAAAGATTATGAAACTCCATCTGGCTTCTATCAGGAAAAATAGAAGCTTGGTCCTATTCCCAACTGCACAAACCCCTATTGTTTAATGAAGAATCAGTATTCAAACAGTGAGTACAGTCAGCCCCACTGTTCAATACCCAGTTGTTCTGCATACTCCCAGGGCATGTTTGATGAATTCAGCCAGTGCTGCTAACCTTAGGCTGGAGCATGGATGCCTCCATCACTGGATGGCACAGCTTACTCAGGGCCAGCACCAAAAAGTACTAATTTCTGATAGTACATCATGCTGCCATGCCATGCCAGAGCATCTCCTCTGGGATTTGCAGGCTGCAATTAGCAGGTGCATGTGCCACCTTTCCTGGGGCTGATGAAAGCACCTTGGTCTCTATTGATTGCCAATCAATAGCCACTTCCCATCTCTCCCTCTCAGTTTCTGCAGTAACAAGTGTTAGTAATCAAATAAGAGTGGCAGGCTGATAAGATCCTGTTATCAGAGCACCAGCAAAATGGGATTCTAGATCTAAATCTCCTATGTCACATTTTCAACCCAGATCACTGAGATTTAACCCTTCCTATAACTGAAGTATGTAGCCACAGCTGCTTGAGAAAATCTCCCAATCTCTATCCAAGTCAAGAAAGCAAATGAAAGAGAGAGAAGCCAAATTCCTGCTGCAACTGAAATCCAGGGAGAGCAGGAACAATTGCAGAAAAGGCCCCTAATGACAGGAATTACTGTTTACTGCATCTTCTCATTGCTTCCTATTGTGCTTCCAAGTCACCACAAGGCACAAAAATGCTATGCAGCTGAAAGAGTCTGAACTACCCTTTTATTCCATTTTTCACACAGAAACAGTACCAAAAATTGAGTTCCTCAAAGAATCTCTTACAGACTGCTCTTCTGGGCCTGTGAAATCTCCGCACCCTCTCAGCTACGAAAATAAAGTCCTTCCACTCCTTAGGGGACTTAAATATTTCAGTGCCTACTTGGACTTCAGTCCTAGCAGACCTTGGTTAAAATCTCATGTAAATAGCCCAATTTCATGGCTATTTACTGACATGTCCTCATGGCACATGGCCATCTAGGGATACCTGGACTGCCTGAGAAGGGAAGCTTTAAATAAGTTGTCATGACTGCATGGCTTGTGCTCTTCCAACTGAACAAATACAAATGACATGGAAGTAACTTGCCAACAAAATAGGAAATACTAGCAAAGAAATGGTTAATGCAGCTCCCTTCACTGGCTCTAATTGTAGGAATTTTTCTGTCACATGTAAGAGGCTTGAGCTTAGGCCCTCAGAGGACTACTCTATTTAAAATTGAATGTTAACAGAAATAATAAGAAGAAATTCAACCAGATATTAGGGTTCAAAGACAGGCAGGCAGGCTGTTGTGTACTTCACATAAAATACATGTTATCTGAGATCTCAAGAAGATGGTGCTTCTTCCCTCCTTGTCATTAGCACTTTGACTATTACTGTTGGAAAATTTCTCCTACTTTTTATCCCTTTCTGCCAAATCTGCTACAATGCTGGTATCTGGAAGAGAAACCTGCTCTGGGTACACCACTGCTGGTCCCCAGCCAGTTTCACACATGGCATAGCCTGAGGGCATTTGCTTCCACCCCCACAATTTCAGTGTGTACTGGACACTTAAAATTCAGAAATACCACCCTAAGGTCAAAGCAACAGATCATGAGGAGAGCATGTTGCAGCACATCCTCAGCCATTTCCAGCAGCCAAAGACATCTGTGTATACAACCGGGCAGATGAAAAATGAGAACACATGGTGAGTACATATCATATGTAACTATCATGCAAAGGGACATCCTCTAACACTGCCCAGGGGTTCAGCAAGGAGGACACTTGCCACGTTGGGATATAAGCTGCTACTGCAGGGCTGTGCTTTCCCCAGGAACTCTGCTTGTCTCTAGTAACCTCAGCATCTAAAAGCACTCACCTATTTCAGATGGGCAAAAGTCACAAAATAGGCATTGGGTAGGAAATTCTAGCTCACCAACTTTGTCTCGATATTCCCAGAGCAGAGGAGAAGGTGGGCAGCCCAGTGAGACCTTCCCTTGGCACCTTAGTGAGGGCCAGAGCTGCTTCCATCTTTTACATGGAATAAACCTCTGCCACTGCCTGCAAAATCCCAAGTCAGCAGCAGTGATGACCTGAGCTAATATTTAAGACATGCTGCTGACTCATGTCTACAGGAACTACCAGGTCTTAGGGGTCTCACAGGGCTGACTTTGGGCAGTAACAACCATTGAGACAGGAACATCATGGAGGCACATAACTGCGTGTGTGAGAATAACTTCTGGGGGTCACTTACAGAAGGATTCTTGGAAATTTGTATTTGAACACGAACATTGCATATGTGTTGCTGATACTGATCCTCCTTATACAGCACACTGTTTGCTGCTTCAATCCTGATTTGGTTTAAACTGCAAGAACCAAACAGTTTTCCTCTGTAGCACAGCTCCTTCTCTGCAGAGGTTTTCCCAGGCAGCCAGACTCCAGCCTGTACCAGAGCAGTGGCTGACCCCCATCCTAGGTACAGGACCTGCATTTCTCTTGCCCAACTTCCCAAGGCCCATTGGCTCATTTCTGCTTCACACCAAGGCCCCTCTGGCCAGCAACCCACACTCCAGCATACCGACCTTTGCCTTGGACAGTGCACATGCGTTTACCAGGATGGGGCTACAGGTCACCCCATCATCCTTGGCATGGGTTAAGATGCTGAACTGTTCAGGCCTCATGCTGACTTCTCAAGATTGTCACTAGGAACTGGCTACCCATTAAAACTCACAGCACTGACCACTACCTTTTCAGCCTGACAGACCAGACAGCTTTTTAATCCTTCTTCTGGTCACCTATCAAGGCTGTATCTTCCCAGTCTGGCTATAATGATGCTATGGGAGAACACATCAAAAACTAAAAGCCAATGTAAATGTCACCCACTGCTCTTCTTTGGCCATCAACTCAGTCATCTTATCACAGGTTAGTCAGGCATAATCTGGTATGGTAAACTCATGTTGACAGTTCCCAGTCACCTTTCTGCACCTAGAAAGAGCACAGTCTAACATATACCCACTTCAAGTTGGTTGTCCTTCACTGTAAAAAAGTTTTTCCATATAGGTTCTCAGTTTGGTCAAGGCTAAAAGCAATTTAAAGTTGCTAAGGGATCCAAATGGTCTCTGGAGAAAGGCTTGGGTGAATAAGGGCTTACTACTCAAGCTGAATGAGCACATATCCACGTTACACAGCCTAACGTGAGCTAACAAACAGGCTGTGAGCAAGACCCTGCACCTTTATGGATGGGACTTCAGTCTCCACGGTTCATAGAGGTGCCCACCAGAGTCTAGGAGCAGGTCCTTATTGGGGACAATACAGCCAGCATGAATGGAGGAGACAGTGGCATCACCTCCTGTCCACAACAACTGTAGCGTGCATGTGACAGAGGAGGGGATGGTGTGCCCATTTGCTGCAAACAGGTAGAAAGAGATCAACACTTCCACAGCTGCTAAGGGGTTAGCAAGAGGTCGATGCTTTAAATGGCAGGGCTCTGGTGAGACACCACATCCCTGCAGGAGCCTTGCAGCAATACCTGACATTCAGATACAAGCAGGCTCCTTGGAGAGGGCTGTGGGAGCCCGGGTCAGCAGAGCCACAGCATGACATAAAGCCCACCAACCTACTACTGTTCTCAAAGAGGATCAGCATGCCCCATCCAGGCATGGCAACAGAAGCATCTCAGAGGCGATCCTGGACAGGCCACCCCAGGGCAGCTTTGTCTCCAGCACCTAGTGCTACTCAGCAGCCATGCAGGAAAGCAGTCTGTGATTTCTGCAGCAGCTGTGTTCCTGCTGAAAAAAACTGTCCATTTTTCAGTCCCCGCATCTCAGTCATGTCAATCACCCTGCTCTCCGAAGCCAGTGTTTTCAACTGAGCACCACACAAGCTCTCTTTGATCACTCTTCCAGAACTGAAGGATGCTCAGCACCCAGGTTCTCACACCTCGCTCACTGCACGCTCCCCAGGTGCAGCATAACCCTCCTCATGGGACAGGCATGCTGCTGCTAACTGTGCCAGCCACCAACCTGCCCAAAATGGGCATCCCCTCATCCTGATCACCCCCTGCCCTACCGTATCTCACAGGACCACAGAGTGCCAAACACAGCATGCCTACAGGCACCTGCTTTTGCTCATTAGATGACGTGATCCTGCTGCCCAATTTGCTGAGTAATCTGGGATTCCCTCCATATAAAAGGAGAAATATAAACACAAATTATCTTTAATAGAGATGAGAAACAGCCTCAGGTAACAAAAAAATATTACCTCAATATTCCTCAGGGACTCTTCATGCTACGCCTACAGGGGATCAGTTAACCTTGGGCATGCTACTCTGCCATCACCTTCTCACAGAAAAAACATGCAACTGCTCCTAAGGCCAAGTGAAGCATGAGCCAGCTGGTAAAAGGGGTTTCCCTAGGAATAGAAAGGTGTTAGACAACAATTTCCTTGTGCAAATGCAGGTGAGCAGTAAGAGTTACTCCAGAGCTGTGGTGAAAACACAACTCTAATGCAGCCAGGGAGAGTCTGCCAAGCATTTGCCTGTCTCCTGTCCTGGACAAGGATATAGTGCTCATGAGCCACCAAGATTTACACAATGGTTCAATGTTTTCTTTCATGCTAAAACTCTTGCTTTGCTGCAATGTTTGAAGTTGGGGATCATCATTACAGATACCTAGATTCCAAGAAGTATAAAGATGAACATGAGGAAGAACGCTGCTTCTCTCTTCACTCCAAGTCATATTAAGTTAAAGGCAGTGCTGCCTGAAAAAGAACAGATGCCCTCCTAGTGTGATCTGAAGCAATAGGTAGTGAAAGCAGGTAGGCTCCAAGATGCTATTTTTTGGGGGGGTAGGGAGTAGAGGCAGAGTAGAGACAGCAGCAGAGGAAGAGCAGGAAACAGAAATAAGCTCCTCCCTTCCTTATATTGCCTCAGCAAGACTGAAAGTTTCCTTTACAACCAGTTAGTGGAGGAGAAACTAGGAGATGAATTTCAATTCATCTCCAAGACATGCCCACTCACTGAGAAGCCCTGGTTGAAGTACTGGCCTTGATGCAGGAAAACGAGCCCTGGCCCCATGTTAGGGGAGAAGATCAAGGCACCCTGGTTCTCAGCAAGGAACCTGCATCCATTTCTTTTTCTCATTCCAACCACATCTCTCTATCTGCCTTTCTCCAGATTACTTAGTAATTCACAGCAGATCTCCTCTGAGCCCTGGACATACCCCCACTGGCCTTGATGGCCAGTGATTCCCCTATATAACTGTCCCCAAGGAGACAACTTCATCAGAACACAACTTGGCTCCGCCTTTGGTGATTCACCCCCAAAATGCCAGTAAAGGACACACAATTGAGATTCAGATCTATTGTCTTCAAGGTCAGCACAATGTTCTCCTGCTTCTTAATGGGAGCAAACCTCACTTGTCCCCTGCCTCCATCATCTCTCAAAGGTCCCTTCCCTGCCCCCATCCTGTATTCCAGAGGTGTCCAGCTCACTCAGAATTCTGGGATCTAAGGGCAAAAAGACACTTTGAGGCTAACAGACAGCAACTCAACAGCACTCACAGCAACTACAATCCTGTGACAGATAGATGGGTTTATTTGGGTGGGTGGACAAACTTTCTGTGAGAGCCATCAAAAGCTGCTGAACTGCAGCAGGGTTGGGGGCAGCCCAGTCTTGGCAGAGCATCCTCAGTCCTCAATGGACTAGGAGTATTCTTCAATCACAAGGCAGACAACTCTGTTTCCCAGCTGACTTCTACTGCAGGTAAGGAAATTCCTCCATATGACTTCTTTAGGTACTCAAAAGTCACGCCAATCCCCCACCCTGCCCTCTCTCTCCAGTTTTCTGCAGAGTGATTTAAGCTGATGTCTCTTGTGAGAGTTAATTGGAATTACAGTATCCCACGAAGTCCCCTAGATAGTGGTCAGGTATGGTGTTCCTCACTTCTAGCCTTAAACCATTTTCAGATGCTGCAATGCTGTGGTTCAGACCAGGGGATCTTGCATTTCAACTGGCACTACAATTATTTCTCTCCCCAGATCATCCCAACTTGTATTGAAATCTTGCAGGCTATCAGCAGAAGGGTAGGACACCATCTATTATGGAGTTTGATAGCTTCAGCACATTCTGTATCACTGGCTATTACTACACAATAAAGGGAAAAAAGACAAGTTTAAAGGGTTAAAGAGAACTTCCCATTCCTCGAAATTCCCAAGGAGCTTTAGAGAAGATGGCAAAGGTGGAGGTGTGCAGCCCCAGCTGGATTGGTCCAAAGGTTGGGAAGAGGAATGTGGGTGCAGTGATGCTCACATGCTGCTAACAGGTTTATTCCGCTGGTAGGGATTTCCTTCAGAAGCATTTGGGTAAGTGCTGTACACCACCGAGTTCAATCTGTGCTAAGCAGATTAGTTCCTTACCGGTGAAAGGTTCTGGGCAGCGGCACACAGTTGCTCACCATGTGATATGAGGGGGCTGTCATTATGTTTCATAGATATGATATAATTATATGCTCCCTGGAGGGTACTTCTAATTGAATTATAGGGTGTCTCACAAGTATTCTGGGCAGCGGTTTGAGGAAGCTCTCACCATCCAAAACAAGATAGAGATACCCTTTAATTCCATTACATGTACCCTCCAGGGAGCAGGCCATTACCTTATGCAGCAATTCACTTCAAAAAATCATCTCCCCCCACCGAATTAGAAGGAAGGTACTCTTAGCAGAAGTTTGTTGTTGCTGCGAACTTGTTCCTCGAGCCTCTTCTCCACAATCTTACAGCCCTGAGAAACTCCCTCGTCTGCCACCAAGACAGCCCTGCATGACAAAGGAAAAATCCCTCACCAAGGGCAGTCACCATTCCCTGTCCAGGTAGCTACCGGGCTCCATTCCCAGCGTGAGGCCAGGAAATACGGCACTGCACAGGGTATGACATGCCATGCTAGATGTACAAGGGAGTCTCAGCTTCCTTAGAAAAGACCATGAGAAGAGGTCTCCAAAGGCATGACATTAATATTTCCAGGCCAGGCCAAGCAGGAGCCCCAGTGAATACAGCACATACTGGTGAGGGTCTCCCCTTAGCCTGCCCACCCATTTGTCCTATCTTCATATGCCCCAGAGCTGTGAATGGCTACCCTGGTCACCCAGAAACAGATGGAACGACCCCAGGACAAAGCAACTTGTTTCCCTGAGGCTGGCCATGCTTCTATCACCTGGGTACCCATAGCCAGGGCCCTATTTCAATCCTTAGATTTTGCTCTCCATTTTAGTCTGGACTCATTCAGTTTTTCCCTCATGGACCAGATCTCCCCAGGGGAGCTGCAGGCTTACAAAACCAGCTGCCCTGCTATCCCTGCACAGCCTGCTTGTGAGCTGGGGACTGGTACCATTAAACTGCTCTGTAACATTTCACCTCACCTCCTCCAGCTCCTGGATGGCCAGAAGCAATGCAGAGGAACACAGGAGGGACTTAATTCTCCCCACTGAACTTGGAGAAGATAAAAACCCACCTGCCACTTACTAATGGTCTCCCAGCACCAAGGCAACAGATCCTTTGCTCTTTACCCTCTCCTCTAGGCACTCGAAGGAAACCACTCTGCACTTCTCTCTTGCTCTGCCACTGCTTGTCTACAACTTACTGTCAAGGAGATGTCAGATCTATTATGCCTTTTTTTGCTGCTCTGTACCATACAAAGGATGGGTTAATCAGGCCTCCAAGCTTTTTTGTTTTTGGTTTTTTTTTTTTAATGTTACCTCAAGGGAAAGCCAGCACCAGCTGCCCACCACAGTCTAATGACCTACTGAAGCTGCCACCAGCTCTGACTCCCACAGACTATGTCTACCACTGCTCCACTTATCAGGCCACAAAAAGAGCAAGAAAGATAATTATGCCAAGAATTTGCTAATTATAGAAAATTAAGGCCTTCCAACAGGACAGACACCACGGTAACCACTGAGATAAAGTGCACCCAGCTCCTCATGCTTTCCCAATGCTACAGACTGTCACGTCAGCAGTAATCAGGCTCCTCCATCCTGCTACAGCTTCCAGGTACTGCTCTGCAGGATACAGCTGATGAAACCCTAGGAACCCAGCTGCTAGGCAAGCAGTTATTGCTCATACATAGTCTGCTCACTGTGCCTCTGCATTATTCAAAACTCTGCCCACCTTTAGTGGTGTCAGCTAACAGGACACATCTGGGAAGAACTGCCAATTCATATGTTTTCTCTCGCCAGCTCCCCTACAGAATGAGAAAACTACTGTGAGCTATCAAAGCTTACCACCCCAAAAGGAAGCATTTCCGATGTCTTAGAAAACAGAGCATTTGATACTTATTTAGTCTTGCAAAGCCAATACATTGGGTCCTGGCACATCCTTATTCAACAGCATTGTGGTCCAGTTGTCTTTACTGAGGGAAGTGGAGATAGCACTATGAAGCCAAAACTCTCAAGCAGATTGAGATAAAGGAGAGATCAACCCAGGAGGGAAGATAGGTAAAGCAGAGATAAGTGGAGAAAATTTTCTACATTAAATATTGATAGCTTTATCACACTTTTTTCTCCAAAGGATAAAAGCAGAGCAGCATACCGCTCAAGTGGATATTTTTATGAGGGTAGGACACATTTGGATTGCTTATTTCATAGAAAGAAAAACAGAAGCAAAAAACATAAATTCTACCCCATTTCACTTTAACAACATACTTTCACATAAAGCACTAAAGAGGTGCAGCAGCAGATCATCATCCATCAATGACACACTCAGCCCAACAGCTGCAGCACAGGCAGAAGCAACCATGCCTGGAAACTGTTTGGAGAGGTGACCTGGGAAGAGAAGAAAAATCTCTTTCCTCTCCAGCACCTGAAAACACCAAAGATCTTTCACCATCTAACAGAAGGATGAGATCAGAAACTTTTTCTCAGATAGAATAGAGCATCAAGTCCTGGCCTGTTTTTAACACCCAGAAGGGCTCCACAAGAGGATCTGGAAGGAGAGTGGCAGGACACAGCATGGGCTGTCAGGGGTGTGCTGTCCAGAGGAGAGTTTCCAGGGACTGCAGTCCAGCTCTGGGCCTGCACCACATTCCACATAAAGGTGCTCAGGCTTCACAGCATCTCAGCAGACATTTCCATTGGCCTCCTAAGGACAGTTTCTGCAAACTCTGGCAGAAAGAACTGGTCCTGTCTGATATTCAGACTTCCACCTCGCTGCCTTTCCAGCACGATTCACCCAAAGGGTCCAAAGCAGCCAGCACCTGCTCAACACCAGGACTGACTTTGGCTAAAATGCTCACAGCAGTACATGCTGGCACCAAGCATCAAGGTAGAGACTTAAGGGGCCTCATCTGTCAACAGCCCATCTGCTAAGACAGCTGTAGATACGTCCACATTCCTCCCAGCTTCAAATCTGCTGTTTTCACTGAAGCTAAATGGGAGATAAACTTGGTTCCTGGTTCAATCAGCTAGCATAGTAAATTCTTTTATCATTTTTTTTTCCTGACATGAGGTAAATAAGAAACAAGCCACACTGCTAGCAACAGGTAAATCATCCCTTACTAGAAACAGCTGCCACCTGGCACCAGGATGAGCTGCTTCTCTTTAGCCACATCAAAATCACACAGAAGGACCTCTGGTTGGAGAGACTTTAGACTCTTGTTCTCCTCATCTCATTTACAAAAGGATAAGTCCATACTTCACTGGGACTTTAATGGCATTCTAATTTGTTAGAAGTCACAGACACATTACAATGATGCTGCAACAGCGTTTTCACTGTTGGCTTAAAAAAAAATGCCAGCACATATTTGGGAATGATATATGGTCCATCAAGCTTGCTAACAGCATCTCTTCTTATCCCCTGAAGCTGCATCATTCAAACTGTCTTCTCCTCTGTCTTCCAGGTGGGAAACAAATACAACCTGTGCCTCTGCAAACCTGTGTGAAAAGGGCATGACCTCTAAGCTATTCATTTTGCAAAGGTGCTCCACTCAGTAAGGCATGAGTCAGTATGAGTAAGGAGGCAAAGCCACAGTAGACTTGTTTTATCTCAGATCAGTTCAGGTCTGTTGTTTGTTTTTAAACCCAGAACTTGGTGTGTCATTTGTCAGGGTGAATTTCTCTGTGTTTACACTAAACTAGGAATATTGTTGCCCTTTCCAATACCTGCTAGAATGTCCCTTCCAAGGTCCTTTTACTTCAAGATCCCATGAACTTCCCAGGGGCTTCTCTGCTTGATCAGAGCATGGACCAGCTCTGAAGAGCTAACCTCTGCCGTGCTTCTTTTTTTGAGGCCCCCTCTGTTTAATGCTGTCACATTAATTCATACAAATGCCTCCTTTGATGGGCAAGAAGTCCCAGTCCCTGAGACAGGATGTTGTTTGTCCTTCTTCATGGACAGATGGCAAGTATATCCCCCTGACACCTGCCAACGGGACTATCTGGGAGGGTAAAGGTCAGCTCAGGGCTTCTCTTCTTCCCAGTGTGGTGTCAAGATCTCACATTTCTGCAGACTGATTTTACATACACTCCAGAAACAGTCCCCCGACGCCTTACTAATCCTCTGCAGGTCACATCACCTAGACTTCACAGTGGGACAGACTGTAGCAGAAACTAAAGCATTTGTGTATGTATGTAAAGGAATTCAGTTAAATTAGGTACTGTTGAGATACTGAGAACACTGACATGAGAATTTCACAGCAAGAAGCAAATACAACAGCCTTTCACCACTGGCAAAATAGCGGGGGAAAATTCATTTAACTAGAGGACAACTGCTGCTATTTTTACTTAATGTGAATTAAAATAGGGATCAAGAACTTCTAATTTAAGTGAAGGAGCAGGATAAGAAAGCCAGGAGGTGCTCACCTGCTAATAGAGACAAACTGGGGAAAAGTTTGGAGAATTCAATCTCAAGAGGCTCTAATGGGAAGGAAGCCTATCCTGAGAGAAGGAAAGCATCAGCCTCACACAACAAATTCACGTTGCCTGGAATACCACTAATAAGTCTTATGTGAGGGCTGTTCTCCTCAGAGTCCAGAGCCTTAGGATCAGTGCATGGTGAATGAGAGCTGTTGAACAAGATTTTAGACTAGAATACTGAAATAATTTTGTTATTACCTCGGTCATTAATTGGAGTCATCACAGCTGATATAAGTACAGCAGCCTGTCAATGCAGCACACCTCCATGTCATGTAGCCAAAATTTAATTTAGGAAAATGAGCAACCAAAACTGCAGCTTGGGGGAATGGAGAGATATTGCAGCTACTGCCTATACCTGTACCAACCTGATTTTCGGTGGCTGGCTAGAGGTCAGGAAATCTGCATGAATTCACTATGGTCTTGAGTAACAAGAAATTAAAACCTTGGTGTACACAGACTTTCTCTAGGGATACTGACCTTCAGCAGGCCAGGGAGATCACTTTTTATTCCCGTCTTTGCCTTTGATCTGCTGGGTAATACAAAATGAAGAGAAGTCATTTTCTCTGTATTTTTACCCCCATCTGCAAAATGGGAATACTGTCTCAATCTCCTTTGCAAAGTGCTGTGAGATCTACTGATGAAAAACAATGCAAAAGAACTAAGTATTGATAATAGTATTTCCCTCAAAATGCCATAGCCATTACTGTGTAGGTGATCAAATTAAAAATTAAGTTGATAGTTTCCTCAAGCGCTGCATGGCAAAAAGGAAAGACAATTAATGATGCCAAAATGCAGTGTGAAATCCTTCAATTGGAAAACCACCATTCACTTTTCTCCACTATCACCTTCACCAGATCTGCTGGGAGAAGCTAACAGCAGTTAGGAAAATGAGCAAGGAGTTAGAGCCCAGGAATCTCTGCATCCAAGCATGGGTGGACAGGACAGGAAAAGGAGGAAGGGATACTGACCTTCCTACCCAAACAAGGGTGGCACAACACACAGGAGAGAGAGAGGTGGCAGCAGCGTGTGCTATCTGCCTTGGGGCAATAGTTAACCACCAGCCTTGGGGCACAGCACCAGTATGACCCTGACCCAGACAGGACCACCTCTGGCCACCACATGCATACATAGACACATACCTCATAAGCCCCCTGCCAGAAAGTGCCTGAAGCCCTCAACAGGAAGAAATGTATGTGGTTTTCCACTGCTCAGTGCCATGGCAGCACTTTTGAAGACCAGCCTCACCAACCTAAGCACATACTGGGAGACAGCCCAAGGCTCACAGAGATTTCCATGGTGCAGCCCCAGTGATGTACACAGCAGCTTGGGGTATTCTCTAGGGAGAAGCAGACAAGGAGAGGCAATGTGCAACTAGCATATAACATCCTGCCCAAATCCTAACAGAAAAAATAATATCCCACTGCCTAGCAAGGCAGTCTTAATATGTTTGTCTCCAGCAGCCTCTGTACAAATAGAGAAGACAGCCCTTCTGATATTAAGTGCTCTGCCTAACACACACATAGATAAGGAATTGTAGATTTCCATGTGTTACCAAAGTTTAGCCGTGCCGATGTTGTGAAGAGACTTCGCAGCCATCAAACACCAGTCTAACACTCAGCATCTCTCAACATGCAGTTCCTTCCTGAGCCACAGCAACACTCTGTGAAGTATAGGCTTAGGGCAGATGGCTATAATTTTAGTAGCCTTCAGGTCCTGTAAGTAACTTAGCAATCAGCAACCAAGGCAAGTTACGAAGTAGATCTCTTTGGCCTAAACCTTAACTTGGTATAGCTGCTGTAAGTGACAGGGCCACAACAGAACTTATCACTTCATTGTCTAGCTGGAATGTCAATTAGCTACTGGTAACTTGTGTATCTTCCCAAACTTTCTACAAGAAGACACAGACAAATTTCCATACAAATTTGAACAATTTTAAACAGAGGAAACAATTTAAACAGAGAAAATTAAAATTAAATTTAACTACTTCATACGAATTCTCTTTATTATGCAAAAAGAAAATCCTTTAAAATCCAATTCATTTTTTGCTTCTGGCTCTTAATGATTTGTTTATTGCTTGGACATGATAAAGCAGCAGGGTCAATCATTCTTCTACATTTTCATACCTTCAAGAACCTAACATTTATTTCCAAACAAAATCATTTAAGAGAAAAGTATTCAGTCATATTGCAAAAAAAAAAAAAAAAAGTTTTGGAATGAATTGATCCTTTCAGCTCACAAGAGAGCTAGGATTCCACTTCAGTTGCTTAGGTCGTATCTGCCCCTCATTAGTGCAGGAGTTCAGAAATAACAAATATATTGAAAATACATTACAAAGAGGCAGCATAATCAAATATTTGAGACTTGATCAATTCCCTTCTCAACAGATGACAGCATTCAAGATTACATGGCTTGATTTATAGCTATCCAACACCCAAACACACTCATACACACACACTCACACTCTGCATGTGACCATATTTCATAATAATTGCATTGTTTCAAGCCTCCTCATCTCAGCCTGCTTTCTCTTGTGCCCCCACCCAAATGTGAGTAAGGAAACTTTGACTGTGTTAGTGTAGAAGGAATCACAGAAGCAATAAGCAAGACCCGCTGGCAGGATCCATTTCCCTCTTGCTCTGTAATGCTGACATCAACTCAGTTTTTTTTAGTCCCACATGTTCTAGGGAAAGCCTCTTAAAGACAACCCTGAGATAGTTTGTTATCTTGTTATATCTAAATGAAGACCCCTTCTTCATTCAGTTTCCAGGGAAAGTGCTTATCCTGGGCCCTAGGGATCTGGTAGATGGTAATGCCTCTCTTATAGTTTAATCTCAGGGATGCTGTGTAATCCAGTGCCCCTCAGATTAATCTAGCCATTGCTACGAAATACTTACAGATCACCTGCTGCTGTACAATGCAAGACAGAGTTTTTTAGTTCATGTATTGGAGAATGAGCTGAGAGCTTTTACTCTCCTTCAATTAACACAGATCAGTGCTTCTTTGTGGCTGCAGTTCTGCAGATCTTTAGCATACGTGCACAGCCACAGCAAAGTTTAGCACTGTCTTACCTGTTTGCAAGACGCTGTTCATTAATTTCCTTCCTCCATGAGTCCAAAACTCTAATCTAAGTGACTCCATGGGGAGACTGAGAAGGTTAAGACAGTGAGGTGGACACACTGGTGTAGGAGTTTTATACCAGCATGGAAACTAGAGCCCAAGTTCCACCTTTCCTAAACAAGGATCTAATCAATAGGCTGACATGGGGAGCATGTAACTTCTCACTGCTTTCTGACTCCCTTAGTATTGCCTACTGCTCATCTTGGTCTCCCTGCTTTCTTCTCTGTTCTGCACTGGATTGGTAGTTCCCCCTTTAGTGTGCAGACAATGCCAGTACCTTGTGGTGGATCCCCCTCAGTGGAAAGGCATCTAAGAGGCAGGGCCTCAAATATTCAGCCAGACAATGCTCTGCCTATTTGGTGACCCAGTGTCCTCATGCAGCCTTGTACCAAGTGATACTGTGACTCATACACTGCCCTCTGGGTCAGCAAAATTGTCCCAAACACCCTATGCACCCATCTTCCCAAACTGGGCTGATCAAATTTGCTTGTTGGAATAGTAGCATTATAGGTCTGAACTGCAAATTCAGATCTAAAACACCCCAAATTTGTTTGTATCCTAAATATTTGCTCAAAATCATTTTTCTGCATTCAGATTTAGAAAGCAGAAAAGGAAGAAGATATTAAACCCACTTATTACTGCTTCTGGGTTTCTACAGCTGCTACCACATGCACTTCAAAGAGCCAGCAAAATGCAGAAACTGACCTGTGTTCACTGAGTTTAAAGGCCAACAACTGATTACTGAAAACTACTTCCATGTTTCCAGACCAAAATTCTACTCCTATAATTTCTAGAGATGTGAATAAAGGAGTCAATAGGGAGTGAATAAAGGTATATGCTGGCTGACATGATCTCCCTTGCTGTTAGGTTTATTAGTTTGATTAAGTGCTATGTTGAGCCAGCTATGCTAATTCTAGCTTCAAAATAAATTAATCTCTGCTAGCACATGGTCTCCATGGCCACTGTGGCTAGTAGGCTTTGTTACCAGCAGGCTTCTGATGCAGAAGTGAAAGTCACATTAATACATCAGGCGTGATCACATTTTAAGTACATCTCAAATGTCTTATCTATGCTCTGAGACATCTCTGGGTCAAAAACTACAGTGTTAAGCAGCCTACTCATACCTGTTTTCTGGACTGCCTTCCTTTTTGTTAGAGTCTGTGCCACAGGGATGCACCTGGTCCTGCTGAACCTGATTTGTTTTAACCCAAGTAAAGGAACTATATGGGTATGCTCTGACTTTCTGTCACATTTTTCAAAGACAGAAAGAAGTCTTCCATTGTCCAGAAGATCAGAGAAAAGGAATATAGTTTGGAGTAAAACAGTTCACGGGCCTATTCTCTGGTATCCCAAACCTGCTGGCCTTTTACTCATGGGTCTTCTTCAAGCAAGAAGTCTCTTTGCTTCAAGACCCGGCTG
The DNA here is from genome assembly GCA_013390005.1 of Calyptomena viridis. Taxonomy (NCBI): domain Eukaryota; kingdom Metazoa; phylum Chordata; class Aves; order Passeriformes; family Eurylaimidae; genus Calyptomena; species Calyptomena viridis. Next base: position 287,773 of record WEIV01004843.1, read on the forward strand.
AAATAAGGTAGTGCCCACTATATTTCAGGCAGCCTGTTCACAGGAGACTGCAATCACACTTCTGATGTTCTTCACTTTCTTGAGAGAAATCAACTTGAGGCTCAATTAAGAAGACTATCCTGCACAGCCCATCTCCTCGCAAACGCCAGATGAGGACAGCTGATTCCCTTCCTTCTCTGACAGTGGCTGAAGCCAGCCAACGAGGAGCTTCTCTTCCTTTAATAGTAAGAACATGTACTTATAATCAAGCATCAGGACTGTGGATATTAGCTGGATTAAGTGGTTTAGTGGGCTAAGGCAGAAGGTGCTACTGAATTAGGGCATCCTCACTCCATAGCATTTAATATATTAACATCCTTCCGGGTACAGTACTGGAAGGTTTGGTACAAAGATTTCCTTTCTCTGATGCCAGATGCAAGTCTGCACAATTCTTCCTGTGATGGGTCAAATAATTAGGTTTCAATAAATGGAACCCAGGCACTTAACACTAGGGAGTTTTAGCACCAGGCTCACACCTCTCCCTCTCTCTACTCAGCTAAGGGATTTTTCTCATTCTTCACTGAAGTTACCAGCAGGTACTTAGAGCAATTAGACATTATTGCCTCTCTGGTCTTTATTACTTCCTACCTAGTATCAGTTACTTTGTATGCAATAAAAAAAGGTGAATTAATAGGATGGGTGCTGTTTCCCTTCTTTATTCTGTATGAAAACACTGGGTCATGGAGGCATATGGACAGGCTGTGATCTGCAGTGCTTCAGACCATTATTGCCATTTGCCATGGTATTTTATACGGGGAAAAACCACAGGTAGTAAATGAACAGACAGACAGAGATTATGGAGAAGGTGATGTGGGGAATATGGGTAGGCCATAGGGACATAAAGGCTGGAAGGATTTCAAGTCCAGCAGAATAGCTTGCAGCTGTGCCTGTGCTGTACACTAGCTGCCACATGGACCTACCAGTTGCACAGGCAAGCCTAGGGACACAGGTATGATGTGTTGCTCCTGTGAAAATAAAACCCTATGTCTACCAAGCAGCTTTTTCTTCCCTGGGAATAATTGTTGTGAACCTTTCATCTAGGGATTGCAATAAACTTGTGTACACTCTATGTTTGGTGTTCAAAAAGAGGCTTTCCTGTATTTGCCCAGTCAAGTAAAACCTCATCCTTTTCCTTCTCTCTCTACTGTAAATCTCCATTAGCCCTTAGCTTTAGTACAGGACCTCAGAGAATGATGTATTTTCCTCCTATTCCCTGGCCCCCAGTATTTCTAAGCCTCAATTTGTCATTCCCAAGAGGGAAGGGACAGGAGCTTTGAGTTCTTAAATCCTGCTGTCGGTTCTTGCCTGAAAGAGGTAAGTAGGGAAACTGATGGAAAGGTGAAGAATGGAGCCTGTCCCTTTTCAGCATTCACCTGCAATGGATGCAAAATGTGGGGTTAAACATCAAAACTAGAACCAGGAAAAGAAATGAATGAGGTACTTACACAGTTTCATCATTCTTGAACTCCAACTCCCCGTAAGTGTCTTCAAAGTCTTCTCCGCCTCCTTTCGCTGTCCCTTCTACTGTCCTAAATGGCACTATGACTGTACCCCGAGCACCTGATGTCCTTAGGACTTTGACTTCCATCACACCAATGCTCTCACTGACATGTATAACATCACACTCAAATGTGAAGATGCCAGCATGGTCATCATCCAGGATAGTCACTGTGGCCACACAAGGAGATGCCAATATGGCCTTTGGGTATGGAGAGTTACTGAGCTCTGGAGGTTCCTCACTCTCCACCACACGGAGATTACTGAGCCGCACAAAGAAATGCTCATCTTCCTCAAATATGTCATCATCAATAATTCCCACTGAGAACTCCTTCTGGGTCTCTCCTGATTTCAAGACAACAGTCCCTTCTGTGAACTCGTAGTCAGCACCAGCATTGGCAGAGCCATCCTCTGTTTTATAGTCCACATAGATGGTCTTGGACATGTCCCCTCCTTTCCGCACCACTGTCAGGAGAACGGCACCACAGTTCTCAAGACACTGGTAGGAGCATGGGTCAAAATAAATCTTGGAGACGAATTCTTCGGGTTCCTCTGGCCGCACCTCATGTAAGCTGGTGCTTTTCTTGGCTTGCTCAGCTGCATGCTTCTTCAGAATATTGCCAGCTCCTGTCATCATTCTGGTTGCTTGAATGCGATAAAAGGCTCTGCTCTTTTGCTGATGAGACAAAGCATAGTAGTTAGCCATCTCCACCAGCTGGTCCAAGTCCTTTTCTGGGTGCTTTTGCTTCAGGTCCTTAAGGATTCGGATCATCTCTTTGCGAGATTCATCTACCTCCTTCCCCTCCACAGTCACTAAGTTCCCATCTAGAAAGTGGGAGTTCATCATCTTGCCATCCATTTCAATTCCCTTAGGGTGATCACCTTCTGATTCAATGATAATGCCCCTGTGCTTGTCAGTACGGTACTTTTTGTGCATATATTTATAGAAAAGCAGACGTTTATCTGCTATCCAGGCCAGAAGGACACAAAGTGGAAAGAAGAAAAGCGTGAGGAGGCCTTCCCAAACCTGAACCACACCTGGAGAGAAGACGGCAAGGATCATGTACAACCAGATGTAAGCAAAGATGCTCCATGCAGCTGTGACAAAGAAAACCCTCAGGTGTTTTATCTTTCTGGTTTCCCCATCAGGGATCACATAGACACAGATAGCGATGATGATAAACATATTGAAAGCTGCGCTGCCAACAATTGTAGATGGCCCCAGGTCTCCAGCTATGAATCCGTGCCCACACACTTCTATCAGAGACAAGAGGATCTCAGGAGCAGAGGAGCCTAGAGCCATGAGAGTCAAGTTGGAAACAGTTTCATTCCAAATCCGAATGGTGGTTGTTGTGGTCTCTCCATTTGGTTTCTTAATCGTTATTTCTTTCTCCTGTGATGTAATGACCTCTATAGATGCCATGAAACGATCTGCAATGATGGAGACTCCAAGGAACATGTAGATCAGTGCTACAAAGTATACAATAACACGGGCAATTTTGTCCCCAAGGGATGGGTTTTCTGGGTACCATATTGGCAGGATAACACCCTCCTTGCAGTCAAAAGATCCTGAACACGAGCTGTTTTGTACTGAACTGGTTGAGTCTCCCGTCAGGCCAGCATCCACCTGCAAACCATGCAAAAACAGCACAAAAGTAACCAGCCCAAAATGGAGGAAGGCCGAGGTGACAGGCTGCAAGCTTAACCACGCCATACACAAGATGCAACTTCCACTGTGTAGATCCAAAAAGGCCGAGAACCTGAAACAAACAAAACAGAGAGGGGGGAGGGAAGCATGAGAGAGAAGGAAGATGCAACATTTACCCAAACGCACTTCAGTGTCTCATCACTGAAGAGTACTGGTAGAGATGCATGGGTTGTCTCTCTGTCACTTTGAAGAAGGTATTTAGCAGGGACTCTAACAAACTGCAGCATTTACATTCCCCCCAGAGAACGATCAATTTCTACAAAAGCAATTCAGAGGAAAAGTGCATATATATAACAGCCCATTCTTGACCCACAACATGTGCAACAGGAGAACTGAGTGCTCAGCTGCCACTCACCTAGTGATGCCATGGTGTTTCCCAGCACTTTACACTTCAGCTCAGCACAAGAAACCAAATCTAAGGGCTCTTGCCTCACAACCCAGGGAATAAAACAAGTAAAGAAATCACTAGCAACACAAAAAGTAACATTTAAGGCCACTGAGCAATCTCCAAATGAAGTCCACTTGTAGGACACAATTCAGTTATAAACTATGGAGTACCTTAGTGGCCAAATCATCCCCAAAGCCAGCCCTTCCTAATAGGCTGCAAAGTCTCCAAAAGGGCCCTAGGGCTCCCCCAAGCTTTTGAGACACAGGGCCTCCATTTTAGGAGGTAAAAATATCAACCCAGAAGCAGGGCAGAGGACTAATGCTAGGCAAAGTGCCAAAGGCTGTTTTCCACTAGCTTTTCTTCTGTAATCTGGACAGTCAGATTTCACATCAATAATCCTGCTTTTAAATAGTCACAGAAACCAGAGTTAGAAACACCAGAGTTAGAAAAAGTTGTGCTCATAAGCTCAGAAGACAGAGCAAAATGCATGTACCTACCAACATTCCCTCTGCATCCCTAGGAAATTGATATATATTCAAATGTCTTCTAAAATGAAAGTAATCTCTAACCTAAAATACCATAAAAAACAATGGAACTGATCAATACATCGCATAGATTTGTCATATCACTGCCCAGTAACACCTTCTATTACTTACAGACTATGTTGCTGTAGGGCTTGCACTGCTTACAACTGTATTCTGAACCCTTCATATTGTCATGGATGAAACTATTCTCCTTTCTTCGTAACAGGCCTGTGGAAGAATTTGGTCTCAGGCTTAACTGACAAATATCATTTGTGAGTCCAGACACAGGCAAGTATCTCACAGGAAACATCAAACTTAATAGCAGCATTATCTACAGCACTTGCAAGGTTCAAAAGCCTTAACTCCCACTAACTTTCATTGAGGTTTGTACTGCCAAATAAGCAGGCCTGGGATTCATTTCCCCTACTGTAACTATCTAAATCTTGGGCAGCAAGTCGAAGTCACTTAGGCTCCCTTTATAGTCAGAGGATAGAGATAGTCATTTCCAAGGGATGATCCTTCCTGTCCCACCCTGTTACAACACAAAAAATGTATTTAAGACACACATCTCCATAAGGGATTATGTCCCTTCCCAGCTTCCTCCATGGTCTCAAGGGGTGCCTAGTCAGTCAGTTTAGAGCAGACGCTTAATCTTCAGATGGCAGCTGTTCGAAGAGATGAACTGACCCCTGAAAGCTTGAGGAGATTCCCCCCTCTCTCCCTTGCACTGTAAATACTCCAGGCAACGTTACTGTGTTATCAGCATTACCAAATGCATCTCAAATGGCTATTTTATCATCATGTTGTGTCACTCGCCTATTTCCAAAAGTGGGTGCAATCTTCCCGATACCAAAAAAAACATTTTCAACTTTCAGATAAAAATCTATAAAGACAAGCAAAATGGGAAGGAAAGCGTGAAGAAGGACTGCAAATGAACAAAACAGTTCCTGACAAAGCACAGCAGAGGGAAGAGAATTGATTATGCAGTATCAGGATCACAAATCCATATCTGACACCCTTGATATTAAAAAACAATACAGTTCTTCATGCTACGTGAACTAATTCAGACGAGCAAGATTCTCCCATGTTTGCCTACGTACCTTCTCACTCCTATGCCTACTTATTTATCCGCCTGTCTTCCCTAGCCCCAGTGCCTGATGGAGCTCCCAGGTATCCGAGGGACCTCAGTCCCAGGGAGAGCTGTTAGACAGCTCCAGCCCCAGCCTTCAAGTCTTGCTGAAACGCCTCAATGCCTGCACACCTCAGGGTCACAGGGAGGACTGAGCTACCCAGCATACACGGTTTGGGTTCAGTTTGATGCTTCCGTTTTGTCCTCCCTCCCTCTCTGCATGGCATTTTAGTAGATTTCTCGCTACAGCATGTTGCAAAATCCCTGACAAAGAGCCAGGGATGAACATGTGCAGAGTGACTGTGAGCAGCAAGCCCAAGATCTCTAGATTGCAAGGTAGATGTGTGCACATGCACAATAAAGATGACACCTTCCAGGTGTTTCTGATGCAAGGTGAACTCAGAGACCAACTGCACAAGCACAGCAGCTCCAGAAACACCCCAGGCACATCAGATCATCCTTTTCCATATTGCAATTGCTGGCAGGTATCCAGCAACCTCTTGACACTCCTAGGTTCCAGCTCCTACTTGAGTGTAGTGCAGCCAGTAGGTGCTGTGTCTTCCAAGATCAGACATGTAGAAATGGCTGACAGAAAGACAGGAGGAATTCCAAAAACATCTACATGACTCAAGCACCTAAATTTGGTTTCAAAAATTACTTTGGAGTATAAGTATTACTTAAATTCAGAGCCTTGTCTAGGAATAGTGCAATGACTAAACTACCCTCTGAAATAAATCACTACTACCAAACTCCTTCTTGTGGACAAACAACTTCTGTAATTAACACTATCTGTCTACCTTCTCTAACACCATGATGGTTTCTATTGCTAGGCATTTCTCAACACATTCCAGGACCTTGCCAGTCCTGCTTTAATTTTTAATTTGATTTTAAGCAGAGGGTAATTTTGCTACTTCTCAAATGAATGGTATATTATTTCAAAGACAACCTCTACCAGGGTAGCTTCTGTTTAAGTGTTAGGATCTCCAAACTCAGGCCATGTGTTGTAGACTAAAATTTCAAAATTTGGGAATATTTTTCTTCACTGGTTTTCACTTGCCTTTACAAACATTTTAATGCTAAGTGGAGGTCACAATCACTTTTCTAAAACATTATAATAATGATCCAATCCTGCAATTCTTTGTCACAGATAAAACTCACCAGTGGCATCAACAGGAACTTACTTTACCCATCACATGCTGTCTAATACAATCTTAATATGTGTTCATTAACACGAAAAACAGTAACCTAACCAATCTGAAAAATACAGTGAAACATTCTTATGGTCATCTCCCCTTGAGAACTGCAGCAAAAAAACCTTGTAACAGAATAAAAATATTAAATTTTAAAACTGCTTTTCATAAAACATCGAGTTAACAGTTTAACACTCGGGTAACAGAGGATGGAAGAGTTAAAATTCACTCAGTAGCTCTTGGTCAGCAAGGTTACTTATACAAGGGCCAAGTTTTCATTCAGATATACCTACTAAACTCAGTCCAGAAATCACTGGAGAGGATCTATGTAACTGTGGCCTGCCCAAAGTGCAGCAGACATGTCTCCCGCCCCTCCGTTAAGTAGCAGCACTGATCTCAGGACGGTTAATTGTGACAAGAAATGCCCTTCAGCATGACTCCTGCTCTGAGGACCAAGCCTCTAGGTGGGCTTGCAGCACAGTCCTGAGTCCTAGACACCCAGGAGGTGTCACAGTGTCACTCTTCTGATACCAGTGTGACAAAACACATCCACATCTGGCACAGAGAGGTGTCATTCCAGCAACACCACTGCCCTGGCCCTCTGGGATTCAAACAACAGGAGGCTGCAGCAACAGTGAAAAGTCACTTGGTACTGGATGATCTTTGGCTTTATACCGTGAGGACCATAACTTCCACTCTTCCTTGCTATTGACATCATTTTTTCACATGTTTTTGCCTAGCTATTGCTACTGCACTGAATACGTGCAAATAAGAGAACCGGTAGTGAGGGGACCAGATAATGTTGCCTATCTGGTAGGATAAGTTCAAAGCAATCAATTGACACAAAAGAGAGACAAAATTCTGCAAGCATCACTGCACCAGAATGAGCTAGCATTCAATAGCAAAGCTCTGGGAAGACACATGGTAGTTATTCTAGCAGAGGGAACTGTTAAAATGGCCACGTGATCTATAAACACATAAACAGAACACACAAATAAAAAGATCAGCTCTTGAAATACTTCCGAGGACAGTCCAGAAAGTAGCATGGACCACGCTTTTCATATTTAAGTCATAATTAAGGTCCCTTCCAACCCAAACTATTCTATGGTTCTATGATACAATTCTATGATTTTTTATAATAGCTGAGTTTCAGAAGACTGATAGTTTGTCTATTATGGACCTATATGAAGCAGAAAGCTGGAAAGGCTAGACTGATCCCTTATAATTTAGCTCTTTATATACCATTTCTCACATGACTCCAAAGGCAAGGATATCTTCAAAAGGCAGCATTTACAAGAAATCAAATCAAGAGAAAACATAACACAATGATGGCTGATAACACATAACCTCCATATACCAAGTTCCCCCCAGGTCTGTATTTTCTCATTAAGGCAAAATTCCCCTTAAATCATCACAAAAGCCTTTGAATTTGACCTGCAGATAAGATTAGGTTTTCTGGAACTTCCCTCTCCTTCCCCCTTCCCTCCCACTTACCAAATAAATGAAACAGGGTAGTACACCTGTGGCCATACATCCTCTCCCCCCTGACTCTAAACCAGCCAGGAAAGGCTGCTGATTAGATATCAGCACAGAGTGAGCCCCATTCAGGCGTGGGTGCTGCACAGGGGCCAGACAGAGACATCTCAAGATGAAGGTGCACTTGACAAGCATCTGTCCCAGAACAGAGCGGATACAGTGCTGCTATTAATGCTGTCTTATAGCCCCGCTCCAAAGCTGGGGGAGACAGAAATAAGGTTCAGCTTAATAATGCAACTTCACATTCCTCAGCTACAAAGCACATAAAAGCTTTTTGATTCGAGCACACAGGTTTTTTTACAACCATGAGCAAAAATCGAAATTATAGCCTTTCTGCCAAAGAACACAAATAACTAAGTTTTCATAGAGGAGGTATTGTATCTAATTCACACTCCTCCCTCCCCTGAAATAAAAGCACAGCAAAATATCTAATAAAAGACAAAACATATTTTTCAATTGTCTCCATACAAATGCTATTGAGCCCTTTGCTCATCCTTACAAGAGTAGTATCCAGATTGCAAGTTAAGATTTACCTGCAAGCCAAAAGGCAGAGCAGTGTCATTAAATCCACTTTGCCTGACAAACACAAATTTCCAACACAGACCAGGCCTTAAACCTTCAGATTGTTGGCACAAGCCTACCTGAAACAAGCACAATCAAGGACCCCAAGCTGACTTTACACAGGTTCTGACAGAGCAATAGGTAGTTTAGTTCTGTGCTACTGCACCAGCTAGGTTTTATGAGGGAAAAAAAGCACCATAACTCATGTTTAGGCCATGACAGATCCCAGCAGTTCAGGTTGATGGAAAAGTTATGGTGGGAGGCCATACATGCTTGTCGCTTTGCACTTCGCAGTAAACAGGCCTAAACCCAGAATTAGCTGCCTACGGATTAATCCCCTCAGTATGTGTCAAAACCAGCCTTTCTTTTCTCTCAAGACCATGCAAAAAGCTACTATAGAAACAGCTACCAGCTCATGTAGCAAGTCTTTTAATATTTACAAACTGGTGTCTCTACTAATTTGTGCAGTACCTACCATTCTAGCATGGTAAATGGGTATTAATTGACATAACGAGTTACTAATTCCTTACAGAAATGCTGCAGTGATGGGGTCCAGTTATATCTGGTGATCCCAGGGACTTGCCCAAACACAGCACAAGTCTGTATATGGTTTGTGTATGGCAACCTCCAAACACTCAACTCACCCTAGGGAACTGGTCCACACGGGGTTTTTTGTGTTTTAGTATTCATGATGCTCCTGGAGAAGCAGTGGCATAAACAGCTAAGCCATAAAGAAGCCTGTACTTAATTGTTCCCATCCAATACTGCACCAACTGCACTTGACTGACCAGACATTTTATTTCCTTGCTCTCACCTCGGCTGAAAAATACCTGTATAGAATAGAGGGCTATATGGATATAGGAGCTGCGGTTTATGCTCTGTGTACAGACACATATTGGAAGTGGCAGAAAATGCAGAAAGCCCTCAATGGGCAGTAACAGCCATGCTCTAAGAGACATCCTTATTTATGGCATGGGCTAGCTCAGCCACAGTGTGTTTGCTCTTCCATTTGCCATACACATCTCTATGTCCGAGATTCCTCAGCCTGAGAGACAACAAGAGTTACGCTTTTTAATTTTTTTCTTCCTCCAGAACCATAGCCTTTTTTACATTCAAAAAACAAAACCTGGTATTTAGGCTGACCTACAGATCAGCAGTGGGCACTTTCCTGCTTAAAAGGCAGTATTATGTGCTCTGATATAGACGAGGGTTCTTTCTTTTCGTAAGTATTACACAATCTCACAGTTGTTTTTCTGACACTTGCAAGTGGGCAGTTCACACAGGAGATAGCAGGGATCTCTGGAGGCTATCTAGTTCAACTTCCTGGGTCAAGCAGGGCCACCTAGAGTCAGTTGCCCAGGATGACATCCAGGTAGCTTTTGAATATATTTGAAATATATTCAAAAATACATCTGAGGATATTGAAGGACAAATGACAGAGCCTCCACAACTTCCTGGGGAAACCTATGCCACTGCTCAGTCACCTGCACAGTAAAATACAGTAAGAAAGCACAGGTCTGGGGTCCAAGTCTGCTTGTGACCACCACATCCAGTGTTAGCCCACGGGAAGCCAGAGCAAACCCATTCTGTGTACAAACCACACTGGGAGTTCACTGCAGTTCATTGGCGGCAAAGACGCATATTTGTCAAAAAGTCGCTATTGTGACCTTTTAGAAGCCACTGGGAAGCCTCCATTGCACAATTAGAGACAGATCTTCAAATATCAGTCTTTTCAATGCATTTAGAGGAATTTCTAAACACAAAGTTTTTATGTGCTTGTATCCCAGTGCATATGTGAACACACCGTTCTCTGCCATACAAACAACCCCAAATTGAGAGGGCAGATACTTCCAAGCACATTCTCCAGACCCCTGACTTTATGCCCACGATGCAGAAGGCCCAGTGAAGAGGCTGAAAGCCCTTCCTTTAGGTTTAGGAGGTTTTAGGAAACATAGAAGTGGAGTTATTTGGTCACCCACTCAGTGGTTCCCCTGACTCTTCCATGGATTGCAGTTCATAGAAACAACTTGGAGTACCTGACAACACATGGGGTTGCAACAGACACTGGCTCCTCTGTTGCAGCCTTTCAAGGCACTGCAAGGTTTTCATCACTCTCTGTCTTGCTGGTTTATAAAGAGGAGCAAAGACCATTTGGGGAACTGTGGGAAGGAGAAAAAAATTCAGCAGTGTGAGGAAAATTTCTTGTCAGTACATTTTATGTACTGCCCGTGGCAGCACACAGGTTGTGTTATTTACTGCTCCTGCTTCACAGACATATTATACTGCTGGTTCAGGTGCCACCATCAGAGTGCAACTTATCACCTAGTGACTCACAGCATCCTACAGACGACAGCAGCAACTCGTGACATTTCTTTAGCACTCTGGTGACAGATCTAAAACTGTTACAATTAAAGACCTTAGGACTTGTTGTCGTCGGTGCGTTTGTGCCACAGAGCCTGTAGTTATTTGCACAAAGTCATCAGCTAAATGGTAAATAAGAAGAGATGTAGTCGCATCTCATCCATTTTAGATCCAGAGTTAGTTAAGAAAAACTCAAGTTTTCTGATAGAAAACAGTCATTTGCAACAAACCAAACAAATCATGTGATGTGGTGGATTTGATGCAACACGTAGGTAGGTAGTGAACCCTTCCCCAGCTGGCTTGTGGGCTCCTGGGACAGTCACCAGCCAGCCATGCTGGGTGCTAACCCCAGCAGCTGGGGTACACATGGCTCCAATCCTCCAGAATGGCCTGTTTATTTCTTATCTTCTCCTTCAAGGAAAAACAAAAACAAAATCTCTGATCTGTTTTTTTTGCCTATATACAGCAAAAAAAAATTTTTACCAAAAACACCACATGACACACAACAGAAATTAAAAGCCCTCCACGAGTCTATTCAGAAGGGCTCCTTCCTGGCTCAGTGAGAAAGAAAATATTAAAAAAGTGAATGAAGGCAGAAGCAGCAAAAGGGGCAATGGGAGACTGGGCAGAAAACAGAAACAGGAGAGGAGGAGGAGAAGGCTACACTTCAGAAATCATCTTTACCTCTGCAGCAAAAACAAGCAGTTGCTTTTCGTCATGTTAGACTGAGAGGAAAGGCCCTTGCTCAGCCAGCCCAATTAAGAGAGGTTTCACTCATTTCAGAATTAGTTATACCAGAGACCGAAGAGTTGTCTGGTCCATGCCTCAGGGACTGCCACTGCATTGTTCCCCTTGTGAACATTATTTCCTAGTACTTTGTCCCGTTTTAAATTATCCAAGTGATGGCATTTCCACAACTTCCCATAGACATTCTGCCACAATGTAATTCATCTTGGAGGTTTTAGCCGTCTTCCTTATATTTAGGATGAAATTAAGAAAATTTATGCTGCTAGTTCTCATTATCGTGTCCTTGGAGCGCTCTCAACCATTCTCCTCCCTGTCTGAGATTTACATGGTTCGGATACTTGTAAATAGCTGTTCTCCTCCATAGCTTTTCTTTGGCCAAAGCACAAAAATTTATTTTAATCTTTATAAACTAGCCCAAGCTGCCCTTTGATCATTTATCTTCATCTACTCTTAGTTCTCCATCTTCAAGATGGTCAGAAGCAGGAGGGTATCTGGGAGAGCCCTAGCTCAGTGCCTGCTCCCACTAAAACCAGAGCAGATCTGTTCTCTTTGGAGCAGGAATGCTGAGCCTGGACAGTGAAGACTGGCCTCTCAGGTGTGCTGGACAGCAGGTCTTCATCAGATACTGGACTGTTACAAAGGTTAAATCAAGATTGATATACAGAAGCTCACTGTATTGCTCACTTTTGAAGGTCTTGCCACCTGTTTGCTGCGTCCCCAGCACCCTGGGGCTGGCATGAGGACCGCTGTGCTGGCTGGCATGTGTGGAATGAAATCACAGATTTCCAGAGTTTCAACCGAAAAGTCAGGGTCTCCAGCTGAGACAAGGGAAATACACTGTAACACACCCACTCCTTCTGCAGATCTGAGCACAGCAGGAGGCATGAAAAATGCACTGAGCTATGGGTTATCCTCAAAATACCTCCCACTTCACTTGGAAGGTGCCAAAACCTGTAAATTTAGTCGATTTGAATACAGTTATCAAATAAGATTCCACACAGCACCCTTACCCTTTACTGCCATATATCCCCACATCTCTCTTATTGACAATATAGATATCTTAATCCTTTGCTGTTTTTTCAGCTGCTAATTCTGCAAGTGCTTTTAAAAAAATAACCCCTCACTTCCACCATGATTAATTCATTCTTCGTAAGTCCAGGCTGTTTATTTTTATTCATTTATGCACTAGCTGTTTACAGATTCTCTTTTAATATCAGCTCTGTTATTTGCTAGAGACTCAAGTCATATTTACCATATGGTAATTGCAGAGATGACATGGACAACAAACAGTGGAAGCTGAGCTGCTACAGCAATTACAGTAAGTGGCAGCAGTTTCGAGGCTATCTCCTGCCCCACCTTCACTTCTTTCTCCACCCTCTGACGGTTTTCCCTGTGGGTTGTATAAAGCCATATGCCACTCTGATCTCTACAGCAAAGACAGGCAGAGATTTGTTCTTCACTACAGCATTTTCAGACAGGTTGATTCACCTTTTTCCTTTCAGTTTGTGTTCCAGCTGCAGGTCTGTTCTCCCTGGTTGGCTGCCCCAGTCTGTCTTGCCAAGGGCACGTAATCTGAAATATTGTCTGAACCTAGACACCCTCAATACCCACATCTTCCTGTTACAACAGCACTAACTTCCTCCTCTGCCTCATTCATGGTCTCAATGTGTCTCAGATATTTCACTAAAGGAGTCACAAAGGACCAGATTTCAAAGGCTGGTTAGAAGCTTAATCGAGCAACTCTTTTTAACCCACTTGGACACCTGGAACCCATTGAAATCATAGATTTTCCACTGGACACCTAAACACAATTTTAAATTCCTGCAGAAAACCAAACAGATGACTATGAGAGACTACTGCTATTTTTTCCAAAGCAAGACTTGGGTTTATTTCTTGATTCCTGCCAAGAGCACCAGGCAGGTCCCACACCCAAATGTCACAGGGCTAAGGCAAGTATATACATGACTTGACCCTTCAAGAAGATATAAAAAAAATCAAGATTACCTATATGTGTATGCCAGCTTGGAGGTTGTGCACACAGCAAAACACCTTGTCTGAAAAGGATGAGACTCTCCCTTACCGTTTTTAACATGCCTGCAATGATATTCTCCCAATTCCAAGCAGTCAGCAGGTCTTAACTTAGATACCAGTGCAAAACATTTGAAAACTGGATGTAGGGCATCATGTATCAGAAGAATTTTCCAGCAAAGTATATAATAATCATACCGCTGTTTATCTCCAAAGTGGAAGAAATAGCATTTTCATTGTATTCAGAGCACTACTTACACCAGCTTCCCACCCCTGACCCTCCCCTTCAAAAGCCTCCTTTTACACAAAGTCATCTTAAAAATGAGAACTGTCTTCCCAGCCCAGTCTACTTTCATACGATCAGCTGAAGAAATGAGAGAGAGGGTCCTTAGAACCAGCTTTTCTCTGTCATAAAGTAGATCCAATGCCCCCAAAGTCAGCAGAACCAGCTTATCCTACTGAAAGCGCCACCTTGAGGAACTTTAGACACATTTCATAAAACAGAAACCCCCGAATAAGAGCTTCATCTATTTCCTCTTTGCAACCCGCATCACACAGCAACTGAGGAGCATCTTTGTGCTTCCTCCATACCAACTGAATTCCTGTCCATCCTGCTATGGTTCCTCCCTCCTCCCAATGCTCCATGCTGGTCCCAGATGTGCTACAACTAGTCCCGTCAACAGGAACAGCAGCTGAGTCATGGGAGATGATCATAGCAGCCAAATGCACTAAAACCAGATGGGAAGGAGAAAATTCTCCTTCCCCTCACAATCCCAGACCTCAGCAAACAAGGCCTCCACCATGTGCCCAGTGTCACTATAGATAAGCACATGATGTGCTTCATCCTGAAGGTAAAATGACAGGAGTCACTGGCTTAATGTATGTGCTTGGATAATTTACTCATCTCATGCAGCCACCCACTGTACCATCTATTTAAGCCATGAAGGCAAAGAGAGAGGACAGCTTCAATCCTGTCACTGAGGGACAGGATGCTCTGTTATGGATGCTAGTAGTCCCACATCTCCATCAGTTTTACTCAGGAGCTCAAGTCCCCTTCAGGGACAGCAGAAATTACATTTTCATCCATTTCTGCAAAGAGAAGATTAAAACTGAGATGCACTTCTAAGACATGGCTAAAGCAAGAAAATTGCAGGATCCCACTCTTACTGTGAGTTTCAGTGGAGGACTGACCTGAGCAACAGCTAAGGCAGTAATAAACAGTCTGTTTTCACACCCTTACTCCACACTCACTCTCTACCCCCTCCTTCTTCAGCCCAGCCACTCCCAGGCCCAGCCATGTTTCCGTGGTAGTGTCGAGAACCCTGCTCTTCCTGACACTGTTGATAACAGTAACTCCTGTCATCTGGGAAAATTGTCTCAAGTGACAGAAAAATGCTTTGCCAAAACAGGAGCAACAGCCCCCAAACACCAGCAAGTGAGGAGCAATGGGAGAGGAAGTGTTATCCCAGGCAGAGCCACCATTACCATTGCATTCAGGTCAGTGACTTAAGAGTTAAAGAACAAGCACAAAAGATCTTCAAAAAAAATGATGGTGGCTTTTCAAGACAAGTGAAGCCACAAAATGAGTCCATTTTGCGGTGGAAGCTCAATGACCAGACAAATTAACAAAAATAGATATTCAATGAATTTGAGCCCTATATCATAACAACCCTCCACTCTGCAGTAACCCTTCTTCCGCCCATTATCCCTGCCCTCTGCTCTCCCCACAGATACACATACAAACGCTTCTGCAACCCTTCCCGTGATCCTTCCTCTGACAGCACCCCTGTGGTTCTCCCCAAACCTACCTACAAAGACCACCACCCCTTTGTCCAAGGTGATTGCAGGCAGCCCACTCTGCCTGGTAGCTGTTGGTTCCCATACAGATACTTGCAAATTATAGCCATGCCACCTCTGCATGCTCCTTTTGCAACAGTAAGTAGACGAGGCTTTTGGAATCCCACACAGCCCAGCATACTCTCATGTCCCTCCCTCAGCCTTCTTCGGGAAATCAGCTTTGGTCAGAGGGACAGAGAAGGCCAACCACGCCAAAAGAAGCTCAAGGCCAACACCAACAGAAAGCTTCCGGACTCAGGGTATTTCATCTAGTGAGCACTGGAAACTTTTTTAATCCTATGCTGTGCATTTGTGTAATCTGCAGAACTCAATGCTATAAGAAATAAATTAAGTACTCTAAGACTCAGAGAAAAAATAGATGTGCATGAAACACTCAAAATACTCATAGATTCACCAGACAGGATACATCCCTTCTCTTGCTCCAGAGCATATTTCAACCTCACCAATGTTTGTAAAACTTGCTAATGTGTGTGTACAGCAAAAGCTGGAAAGGCCCTTCTTAAATGAGCATCTGCTTCTTGACTGGGCCAACCTCTTCTTTTGTTCCAGCAGCCAAGCCTATATGAACCTGAGAGAAAGCAGAAAGGTACAAAGAGAGCATAGACAGGTGGAACATGTGAGCAATGCTGTTAGAACACTGGGAAGCTAGAAGGCATGGAGTTGTTGAGGGAAATGGCGAGTTGGGGCAGTTACTGGAGAATGATGATTTCTGTATTTAAGAAAGAAAAGCAGAGGAGGGAAAAGGCCAGAGCTGGGGGAAGGAGGAGTGTTTGTGACTCACTGGGATGCATGAAGCAGTAAGAAGATGGATCTAGACAGGCACCAGGCAAGCCAGCAGATTTTTGGGAGTGACGTAGGTGCACCAAGTACAGCTGAGCATCTTCTCACCTTCAGTCTCCTGGTGTGACTCCCCAGAGGGGAGGCAGCTCTATCACGCTCTGAAGGTTAAGTTGTGTCTTCTGCCTGGCACAAGAGCACAATGCAGCCAATGGGTAAAACTGCCTACCTACTTAAAAGCAAACCCAAACACTGCCAGGAGGGACAGGCTTTATTTTTAGCTGGGACACCAGCAGGGTCACTGCTGGTGCTGCATTTCCCCATGGAAGCCAGGGTTTCATGAGTGTGCTGTGTGCACAGGGTCACTGCAGGGGAAACATCTGTCAGGTCAGCTTTGGGGAGATGGATTATTTAAGTTGGAGAAAAGGAAACATTTACTAGAAGAACTGAACCTGAAACTACTCTGGAAGGTTAAAATGAAAGGAAAAAATTATGCTTAAAGAGTCGGAGTGGGTGATAATTTATGTGAGGCCAATGTCTAGTGCACCCATCTCCAAGATGTTCATACAGGAGAATATCCCATCACATCTAACTCTAGCAGCATCCTCTCTGCTTGCCTCCTATAACCAAACCTTTGAAGGGCTCATTCATGCAGGGGCTGTCAAAACAAAAGCAGCAGCAAGTCATTACCCTTCATCAGAATCCTTCACCAAGGAAAAGTGCACAGATATCCACCTTGTGTCATGCCTTGAAGATAATGACACTGAGACCTCTAACTCACTCTGCTCCTCAGGTCCTCACACAGGGCCACCAATTAGTCCCGAGGCAGGCAGCTTTCCCAGGACTCACATACTGGCTAAGCACAGCACCCACAGTGAGTTCACGGCAGCAGCACAAACTTAGCCTGCGGCGGTCTCGTGAGGACAAGGAGTCAGGTCCTTCCCTGCTAGTGGGTTTCGTGGGTGCAAACCTAATAAAACAGTTGGCACTGCTCCCACTTGCATTGCCAGGGAATGCAGTCTGGAGGCTTCATCATGGAGAGATTGTTGTTGATAAAGTGCTGAGTGCTAGTGTGAAGCTTTCAAGGGACTTGAAAGAATTGAGAGCAGAGGGAAAATTCTCATTTTATTCTCTTCTTGAAAAACCTGAGTCCATTTGGCATGTTGCATTTGAGAAATAGCTTGGCCTAGACTCTGATTCTTTTAATCAGGATCAACCCCTGTGCATGTTCTTGAGAAGATTTTATATTAAAAATTATTTTGTCTTTTTTTTCCTGCCGATTCTTGTGACTCTTAATAGCTTAAGAATTGCTTTGTAGACCCCATCACTCTTAGGTTCTTTGCAACTAATTTGCATTCAGCCCTATCAGTTTCATCAAGAGCAGACTTTAAGGCTGAACCAACTCGAAACCTTAACTGCTGCAGGCAATTCAGGCAACAGCTTTACAGGTAGAAGTAGGGCTTCTTAAGCCAACCTGAACATTTTCCACCTCTGGTCATTTGTTCCCTCTCTGCTCTAGCTCTCCCCTTTTTGTCCCATACAACAGCATAACTGTTTTCATGAAGGCCACATGAATAAGGACCAGGGATCTATCTGGCTGAAAAGCAAGCTGAACCTACCACCTGGCCACACATGCCACTGTGCCAGTATCCTGCAAGGGTGGCACAGGAGCAGGAACACACAATCAGGATGGGAAAGCTGTAGAAAACAAGGTCCAAATAACAAGTGTGGCAAGTGCCTTAGCTGTATGGGCAGAGGCAGGTTTGTCTATTGCAGCAGTGAATCCTGTAACACCTTCTGGATCATGAAACAGCCTTATCCTGCTACACATTGGCAGAGAGATATCTCTGCCTCCATTTTTCCCAACTACCGTGCACATTCAAGGGTCACCAAGTAATTCCCACCAAAACCACAGAAGAAGATAAAGGTGCTTATTAAGGTCAACTTTAAGATATTACTTCCCAACAAGGAAGGCTCCCCGCAAGGTAGTAAACCAAGACGTTCAGGTCTTAATGACCCAAGACAATTTTTCCAGAAAGAAAACAGTATGGAGAGCAAAAGGATGGCTTCTTCACACAGAGCATTATTCCGAATACCCATCCATCACCAGTGCACAGCAGAGGCAGAGCCACCTTCCCTAGTTTCAGTGTGGGGAGCTGTGGCACTGGGACAGTGGAGGGTTTCACAGCCTGCCTGGACCCTGGTGACAGACTCTCTTCTACCGCTACTTACATTGAGGGGAGCTAGGACACATCCAGAGTGAGCTGCAGCCCAACTACAGAGCGAGGTGCAGACATGCTCTAGAACTCTCCCTGCTTGTACTCCCATTTGGTGAAGGAAACCAGCTTTTTCACCAGCATACAGCATATGAACACAGTGGCAGGGCACCTTGTATTGTCAGCACTGGAGTCCTACATTCACTCCTGGACATGTCACCTTCAACACAACCTCAGCAGTCAGATCCCAGCACCCTCTCACAGGTACATCCCTGTATCACTACACTTCTTTTGATTAAAAATGTATTTTGCAATGCTGCTGTTTGGTTTGAGACAGTCTCCAAGTACCAGCCTAGGAGAGAGAGATGAAAGCAATGGCAATGCAGTCTCATCTGTCTATAGTTTCTAAAACTCTTTGGCACCTCACTGGTCGCAAAACATGTCCAGCAGCACAGGATATTTAGTATTTCTGATTGCTCTTAACCTGGCTGTCTCTGCTGCTGTCCTGAGTTAGGTGGCTTAGGTAAAAAGACAGCACAGTACAGGAAAGCAGCAAACAGAGCAAGTTCACTTTTGTAGCCTTGAAATAATCTACTAGTGAATGGAAACAGAAGCTTCTCCCTAAGTCTGAGTGCTCTGGAAGAGCTCCCTGTTTTATTATGATGGAAAATCCTCACTGGAGTGTTTCGTTAGAAAACAAGCTATCATAAAAGAAATGTTAAGAGCCCTAAGCTCCCTTCTCTCCCATGATGTCAACTGTCAGAGACATTAACGACAGCTCAGCTGTGTGATCAAAGGCTCCAGCAAGCGGATTTAAAGACAGAATTACCAGAAAATTGAGAGTTGAAGGAGCATGGGGGCATGATCATCATCTATCTATAAGTGTGTCTTGTGGGGTGAGCTGATTACTTTATGATGCTGTACTGCAGGAACAATGGTACCTGGGTCTACTCATTGTGACAGTGTCAAGATGGGGTTGTGGTGGTACCTTCAGAATGGCATGACACATCCCTGCTACCTCATGCTTTGCTATTCTTGCAAAACTCTTTGACAGAAGCGCATAAGGGGGAGATTGGGAGGCCATCATGGTGAACTTCATGCACTCTCATCTGTGATGGCCTCAATCAGAGCTTGCAGTTTTAAAGTGTTAAGGCAGAAAGGAGGGAGGGAAGCCAACTACAGTCTATTGCATGACAGTCCTTGAGCAGCCCAGAAAACCACTGAAGCTGCAGGAGACCCAAGGTGGTTCCTGGATTTCATTCTGCAGGTAATCAGGGACGTGAAGTGGAGCTCCTCTCCAGCCCCAAACACCACAGCCCCACGTCACTGAAATCAGCAAATGCAGGAACACGAGCTCTGCCGCATGGGTGTTTTAAGGGTTCCTGAAGAACATCTTACCATCTTATGTATCTCTCAATGCATAAAACTGTTCAGGACAAAGATTATAATTTACTAGACATTTGTATGGCACTTGGAAATATGGACCCCCAACGATGCCCTTAGGAGTTACCATTATCTAAACAGTAAAACAACAGCATTAATCTATGCCACAATACCTAAACACAGTAGGTGATAGTAGATGAAGCATCATAATTATCAATTTCCTGGCTTCAGAGACTTTTTTCCCTATCAAGAAGATGGTTTTGTCTTTGTAATTTAATTTCCTTAACTTTTTTTTTAATACGGGATTAGATACTACTGCCTGGTTTAAAAAAATTTTGGCCAGCAATCAAAGTCATCTTTTTAACTGAAAGGCATCTGAAACATGACAGCAACAAAGAACAAGGAACTATTTGTCAACGCCACTTGGTCATTGGGGAAGCTTAGGGGAGGAGACTGATGCTGTTTGTTTAAAACAAGCAAACAAAACTCTGACAGACAGACCATTTATCTGTATAGTGCTTCACTTGAAAATATTGGCGGAGGGAATACATCTTCACTTGGTTTGTAATAAAAGTGCTGACACACTCTGTTATGGCCTTTCCCTGTCTTGGGGATGGAGAATGCCTTTGCAGGAAGGAGCCTTTGAATACAAGGGATACATGTGGGATAAGGCACAACACAGAAGGCCAGTCCAGGCCCTTAGCAATCTCTCTACCTGTCCAACCTGTAATACCATAGCACCTGCCACACTCAGACCAAACTCATCTGATTTCAGACTCACCCGCTTCAGAGGAAAGCAGAGGAAGTAAGGAAGCTGGATTCATCCCCGGGCACATCTTTCCTTTCTACAAGCCAGCCCAATCTAAGGAGCAGTGCCCTTCGCATCCTATGATTATCATGCAGAACAACTGCCCACGATTCCCAACAACACAGTCTGCTCCAGTCAGGCAGGGCAGCTCCTGCCCTCAGAGTAGCCCAGCAAGAGCCTTTGGAGCACAGCATGGTGCACAAGCCAGGGCATGCTTGATATCTGCTCCACATGAGCTCTCCAGTTCTGGCTGCTGGTGTTGAAGACTGCTTCCCACACTGCCTAGGGCAATGGAAAGGACTATCCCACCTGACAATTGCATCTGCTGTCCCAGGTGCCATCCTGTCAGGCAGCAGCTTTGCAGAGCAAGGGGGATTCTCTCTGCAAAGGGCAAGTGCTACACAGATTGGTGTTAGGATGGCTATATATCTGCCTTCCCTCTCACGCTCTGTCACCCACTAGTTATTGTAATCATGTCCTCACCAAATCCCCAGAGGGGGAGAAAAATACTATTAATGATACAAATGAGACCAGGAGATGAAATGAGCCTAGCAGCACCCTGAAGGTATGCCACAGATGAGAAACCTACTTGCATTTCCATTGCCCTCACACAGGATCTCAGCAGTGGGATTACCACAATCTGTCCTACCTTGGGCATTCAGGAAATGCTTAAACCATCCGCTTACTAAGAGCGGGACTCATATTTGGCTTAGGGAGAAAAAGACCAGACTGCTGAACTACACCTTTCAACTGGGCTCTCTATCTTCTGAGAGGTCTCCTTCCCCACACTGGTTGATATTACACCCTTCTAGTTACAAAATGGGGTAACCAATTTGTCTTGCGTGCTCACGGCAGAACTGAGGGCTCCTGGGCTACTTTCTCTCCTCCCCGGCCAACCCTGGGCAGTAGCTGGACATGCTCTTTTCCAACATCTCTACTTCTATTCAGGAAACAAATCTTGTTCCAGTTGAACACAGAAGCATGAACATAAGCACCAAATGTGACTTTCTTAACTAAACCATGATCAGGGTAAACAAATGCTTCCAACAGCAGTGGATGGAGCAGTATTAGGGACTCCCCAGAAATGCTTATGCCGCTGGGGAGCAATGCCTCTCCCGGTTGCAGCAAACCTACAGAACACTTTCAAGGCCTCTATGTCTTAGCAATCCTCCAAAGCCAGCTCTGCTCTCCCAGGCCTCTCTCATCAGCCTCCCAGACAGCATGGCATGAGTGCTCCTGAATGGGAAGGTGCTACCGACTGCTACCTAAGTCTTCCAGTCCTGTCCTCCCCACAAATAACAGCTCAACAAAATTACCCTTTTGCTTATAAAGAGATGTGAAGAATTAAAGGAGGAGGGGGATATGCATAAGGCACTCCCCACCTCAACGGTCCCTCCATCTCTCCTTACATCTGAAACAGATTTTTTGGGTGAAGTCCCCAGAACAAACCCAAGAACAAACCAAGAAGTCAGGAACCCAACCATTACACTATAGCTCCATTGGATGGGCAGAGGGGTAAATGGCCATGGCCTCACGTTTTAGAACAGCAGTAAAAAAATAAACCCAAAACAGTTGCAATGGTTTCATCTCTCACCCAGGATGATCGATAGGTGAGAAGCATAAAGCCCTTAAGAAAGGCTGG
Source organism: Calyptomena viridis (assembly GCA_013390005.1). Lineage (NCBI taxonomy): Eukaryota > Metazoa > Chordata > Aves > Passeriformes > Eurylaimidae > Calyptomena > Calyptomena viridis. The sequence continues at coordinate 310,164 of WEIV01004843.1, forward strand.
GAAAGAGGAAGAGTATGAAATCACCCCATATTTAGGTCAGCTGTCATGCGTGTGTGCATGTGTGTGTGTAGAGTTCCTCTCCCCCTGCCATGGGGGGCTGCGGGCCCGCCGGCGGCCCCGTGCCCTATTTAGGGCAGCGCTTGGCGCAGCGGCTATATTTGACACCCGGGGTAAACAAGCCGGCCCCGGTGGACGGAGCGCGACAGCTGCCCGGGTCGGCGGCCCCGGCGCCCCTACCCGTGGCATGGGACGGCCCGGCCCAGTCTCCCCCGGCGAGGGAAAAGAATTTAAAAAAAAAAGGGAAATTTAAGGTAAAAAAAAAAAAAAGAAAAAA
>WEIV01004843.1:310506-341191 GCA_013390005.1 Calyptomena viridis
AAAAAAAAAGAAAAAAAAAAAAGGAAATTTATAGCACTGCATGAGAGCCGCTTCCCTCGCCTGGCAGCCCCGGCAGAGACGCCCCTCCGGGCTCCCCGGCATCCCTGCGGGCCGCGCGGCGCCGCCAAACCGGGGCACCCNATACACACACACACGGGTACAGAGCCGCCGTGGTGCTGGGAAAACAGCAGGAATGAAGCGAGCTCCCAGCGCCTGGGCAACGCGAATTTCCCCCCCACATCCCGGGAGATGAGCTTGCAAAGAGCCCTCGCTCCCCCCCGGCATCCCCGCTCCACGGCCATTCGCGTGCAAGGCATGGAGCCCCGCTTGGCAGCAGGACACTTGCCCACCAGCCTCGCGGGCTTGCCCGCCAGCCTCGCCACCCCCTTACTTACCCTTTCTGGCGGCTTTCCTGACTTTTTTTTGGAGGGTCGAGTTGGGGGATGGGGGGGAGGGGGGCTCCTCTAGCTCCCCAGCACAAATCCTTCCGGTTCCTAAAGGGAGCTCATCGCATCTCCCGGTGATTCACCGACGGTGTGTGCGGGTAAGGGGGGGTTCGCCTTTGCATGTCAGTCCAAGTTGCCTCGCTCGCTACAAAACCTGTGCTCCCTTTTGCAGCTGTCAGGGAGAGCGGGGAGGTGCATCTGGAAAAGGGGGTGGGGGTGGAGGTAAAATGTTGATAAATCCACCAGCCTTGATTTTCAGCTCCGTGCGGTGGAGTTTCGGGAGGGGAGATCTGGCGAAGGGGGAGGAGGGCGAGGAGGAAGGAGATGAATGAGGGTCGAGGGAGGGGGAAGAGAAAATGGATTGTACCCCAGATTGCCACTGAATCTGCTGGGCTTCCCCCGCTCCCGCGCTCACACCATCGGGGCTCGGTCCAGGCTTCCCAGCATTACGGTGCACGGCAAAGCGCTCAGCCTGATTGCTGGGAGCCAGAGAGGTTTGCACAACTGCAGCAAGAAGCCAAATCAAAAAGCCAATCTGCGAGCCTCCAAACTCCACGTCACCTATCAGCTGGGAGCGAGCGCTGCAACAGAATTACGAGCCATGCATATTTATTCCTCTGAATCCAGGGGGGGATTTTCAGATCGTTTAAAGCAAGGCACGGGAAAACCAAGGCAAACCCCTTCCAAAATAAATAAAGGCAGAGCACGTCTTGCATGTAACACGCGCGCACACACCTCTACGAGGTCTTCATCAGTATATATATAGAGAGAGAGAGATACACTCACTGAGTGGGGATTACTCCTGTACCCTCCAGGTACGTTGACTTGACTTCGTGTATTTCAAGCAAGGAAAGGGAAGAACATGGTAGCCGAGCCTCAAAGTAGACGACATTGATTGCATATCTGAAATTTAAAGCATCTGCCAAACACTTCTGAGAGATTAAATATAGGCAATATAATTACACACTCACAGTTGTTCCTGGTATCCGTTTGAAGCTGTGTGCTTTGGTTTGTGCTTGCAGAAACCACCCAGTTATTTTTGTTAACCAAAATCAAATAACAAGTTGTGAGACAGCAAGTCATTTTAAGGTAAAAAATACATATTGGCTTTAAAGTTGCTATTTGACTTTGGCAGAAGATAACTAGGGGCTGGTTTCCAGGACCTTAGAACAGGGCAGTAGCTTTATGCCTTGCACAAGACACATCACTGTGTTAGCACACAGGTTTGTCTCCCCTTGTGATCCCCTCTGTTTCCACCACAGCAGTTACAGGCAGACGTGTGCCTCCAGGAGGCACGGCTTCTCACTTCTTTAAAGCCCAGGTACTACAAGGCAACGATCCCTGACACAGGGCTAACCTGCCAAAGGATGGTCTACTTCATCCTCCAGAGAGAAGCCGTCCCCACTCTGTTTGTCCTCAGTGACTCCCCATACCCTTTGAGGTGTTGAGGACACAGAAGCTTTCTGGCAAGACCCGAGCACATGTGCAAGTGCGAACCTTCCCTGTCAAAAGCAGCTGAGTAAACTGCCATGAGAAACCTGAGCCCAAGTCCTACACTGGGCAAGAGGTTTTACCTCAGCCAGGCATTGGCAGCAGACATACAAAGAGGGAAGAGGAAAGGGCAGCAGAACAGCTACTGGGAGGGTGGCACATAAAAGAGTTGCACCTGATTCATGCTGCCAAAAATGGGTAAGAAAAGCTGCAAATGGGCTGTAGTCCCCTGCAGGAAAACACAGACTAATAAGTCCCTGAAAGTTAGCTGGTATGTTCTAGTCATGGCTCCATAGGGCAGACATTGACCCCATACCTCAGCACAGAAGGGATCCAGAGACCTGGAAGAGTAGTTATCTATCCTGGTCTGGCTACTGATTTGATGGGGTGCCAAATCGTATTGATGAACAGACCTAAAAAAAACTTCAAAGTTTGCAAGCTGTAAAATTTAAAACAATTTATTCCCACAGGGAAACAGAAAGGACATCACCCCCTCCTGTTCCCTGTCACCCCCCCCATGTAAAGCGAAGCACACTTAAATGGACATAGATTATACATATGCATAAATACTCTATGAATAAACATATACATTACATAATTCTTGACACCATTACATTGGCTAATTAGCATAGTCAACACCCATCTCCACCCACATCCCCGCCCCACTTAGGGTCTTCTGGTTGTATTTTTGGGGTCTTATCATCACCTTAGGCCTAAGAACACTGTTATAAACACTGCTAACCACAAACTTGTTGGATTTTATGAGATGCCAAACACATCTAGAGTGCTACTTGCTATCTCCCTCTCCCTGTTCCACCGTCTCTTGTGTTGGGACTATGCTTTTCATTCCAACCTTATCATTACCTGGGCAAGAGGAGAGAAGTAAAGGAAAAAAACTACATGAAGCTCTAACTTAGCTTAAAACCTTAAAACACATATTAAAAATTAAAACTTAAACCCTCTATTTCCAAACAAGGGCTTACTGTTACTAGAGCAGGGCATGGAAGCCTAAGACGGAAAGGCAGCTGGAACAGGCCACAAGGGGACACAGTTGCTGCAAATGAGTACAAGATGGCAGCACGGAAGAGTACAGAACATGCTGTCGGTCCCAGACTTGGCCTTTTCTCTCCCCAGATGCCACCTGCCACTCCTGGTGTCCCCAAATAACCCAAGCAAGGCAGGATACCAGGTAGGAACGTGGTATGGGATGCACATGGGCCAGGGGACATGGCAAAATCTAACGTGTGCTGAAGTGCCTGAGCTCAGGGTGTTGGCCAGTCCTGCAGAGGGCTGCAAGCCTGGATGATGCTTGTGTGATTTCAGGGATGGGAAGGGCTTCCCAGTGCCTAGGGGAACATAAGCACAAGTGTATGTGTGGCCCAAGGCACTAAAGTGCCCAGCAACCTCATCAGAGCTGCCAAAGAGCCCTTACTGACATCAACACATAAAATCAACAGCACAGCATCAATGGCTGAAACCCAAGACTGAGTGGATGCAGGGACTCTGGCACTGGCCAGTGTCACCTGATTTCCAGGTGGCCTCCTCCAAACCTCACACCCCTGCCAGGGAGGACAGACCACAAGAGTGGCAGGTCTCCAGTCACCTCCAACACGGAGCAAAGGAAACCACACCAGCTGGCACAGAGTAACTCTCCCAGCCCACAGCTCATCATCCAAACAACTGCTTGTGTTTAAGGCTCAGCAAGAGTGGGTCTGGAGCTGAGGAACTGCACTACAAAATGCTCGTCAGGAGGAACAAGCCCTGGGGGCAACACGCAAATTTACAGTTGACAATAACTGAAGACAGACAGAGCTCTTTATGGTACACAGATGTTTTGTTTCACCTCATCCCAGTACATAAAATCATGCCTAATACACTTAGGAAGTGCTCCCAGGCATTTCCCTCTTTCGTTCCCTTCCATATGGACCCAGTCAACTCAAGCAGAAATTTTTCATCCAGGAGGAAGCATATGAAATTTTTTATTTCCTTTGTCTGAAAGTTGTGCTTGCAAGGTACTAACCTGAGATGAAATCAATTGAACCCTTTATACCAAAACACTATTAAAAAACTATTTCAAAAAACCCCAAGCAAGCAACTACCTCTTGTTTAGATTAGATTTAGTAAATAAAATATAAGGGTTTCAAACTTCTGGGCTGCTTAGCACAATCTCACTAAACAAGCATGGATATTAGTTTTTAATGAATACCAAGATCACTTTATGTTTCAAGTGCTACCTCACCTAAGGACAAGGGCTAATGGTTTTAAACTGAAGGAAGGTCGATTTAGACTAGATATAAGAAAGAAGTGTTTTTACAATGAGGGAGATGAAGCACTGGAACACGTTGCCCAGAGATTGGGCAGACACTCCATCCCTGAAAATATTAAAGGTCAGGTTGGACCTCAGCAACTTGATCTAGTTGAAGTTGTCCCTGCTCATTGCAGGAGGCTGGAACTAGATGACCTTTAAAAGATCCCTTCCAACTCAAACTATTCTACAATTCTAAACCATAATCACTGGAAGACTACCAAATACTAAAAGAATACAAAACTACAGGATGAGTAAGGTTGGAACAGACCACTGGGTCATCTAGTCCAACCTCCCTGCTCAAGTAGGGTCCCCTAGAGAACATTAGTCAGGATTGTGTCCAGATAGCTTTTGATATCTCCAGGGAAGGAGACTTCCCAGCCTCTTTGGACAACTGTTCCGGTGCTCAGTCACCCTCACAGTAAAGAGGTTTTTCATAAAAGCATGGAGACTTCACATGAATAATCAGGACCTTAATCCTTCTCTCAAACGTGCCTCCAGGCTCTTGAGATTTGAAGCAGAACAAGAAATGCAGGCTTTGCTCTTCCTTTCCTTGTCCACCTAAAACTAACAAAGGTTTTTCTAACTTAATCCATGGTTTCAACATCCCATGACTTCAGCCTTTTGCTGGCAACCATGCTGATAATAATGATGCTGACAGCAGAATGTAGCTGATGGCAGTGCTATTGATAAAGACAATGTACGTAATAGGGATTGACTCGCTCTGCCAGGCCAACATCATCAATTGACATAAAAACCTGTCAGTGTCCTACAAGTTCCAGAGGAGACTCTGGGAGATGTTAGCTGAGTCTGAAAGGACCTATTCCTTCCCCGTCATTCATCAGCTATGCACTTAGCACACATGGGTAAGAATTTCACACAGTTGCCATCCAGACTTTCAGGTGGATATGGCCATATTACCGTTTTATTATGGCAGACATTACGAGCTTTAGGTTTGGCTCCTCTTTGGAAAGCTTCTAACTGAGCGAGGCCTTAGGAATTGCTCCCTCTATTGCTGTCCTCCTGCAATCTTTCAGCTCTTGGCCTAATAACCCAAGAATGGCCACAAACGCTATCTGCAGTGGCCCTTGTTCCTTGAATACAACCAGCTTGACTGATCCTGATCTCAAGTTTTTACCCAAGGGCCTGGCACAGCCTCCTTCTCTCGTTCAAGATTTGATCTTGGTGAATCCGTGTCATGTTTTGGGCTATTTTCCCATAGCTTTGCTTTTCCTCACTCATCAGCTTTCATCAGGTGCCTGCTCACATTTGTGTCAGAAGGGTTGGGATAATGTGACATTTTATTAGTATGATACATTTGCAGAGCCTTGAAATGAAGTTCCAAATCTGAGAAAAAATTACTTTCTAGAGGAAAGAGGTAAAGAGCCACCATTTAGAAGGCAGCTTCAAGGCCATCCATGATTACAGAGCAAATGAACACAGTTCAAATGTAAAATTCTGTGCTTTATTTTTCCCCACATAAAAGCCTGTTTTGCAAACATGGCTAGAGCTCTGAGAGCTAAGCTGGACTGTACATACACGTCCTCAAAAGTGTGCAAATTCTTATCAGACAAGTCATGGGGACACCTGGGATATTCCATGTGCTCTTCATGGCACTTCCCATAACCAGTGCACAATTCCTCCACAGCTTCTAGCAAATGGGTTTTTGCCACAGATGAACAAGGATTCTTTGTGTATCCTTTGCGAACTGATCAGAAAGGAGAAAAATATGTGTTTAATCTTTCTGATCCCCACATATGGCTGTAACAGGTGTAGGTTGCAATAAGATCCTCTAGTCTCATTGCAGGGTGCAGAGGCAGTGGATATCTGTGGTGGAGCATATCCACTGCTCAGGACAAATACCAGGCAAGCCAGTGCATCCTGGGGCAGGAAACAGGACTCAGTCAAAGGGGATTTTTTCAGCATTTTAAATGCTATCCACAGGTGGTGTTCAGGAGGACCTTCTCAGGTTGAGGAATTCTGAGATTTTCCTTCTTTTTGGTGTCTTAAAGAAATATCTTAATAGCAACCCTATTAAAAACTAGGCTATATGGGAGCTTGTGAGTTTTTATAAGAGCAGCTCTTTCCACGAAGGACCAATGGCACTCTATGGCTTACAGCATTAGGGTATCTGGGGGGACAAAGGGAACATTCAAAAAGGGCATTTCAGCCACAGTGACTCATAATGAGCAACCAGCACCAACCCTGCTGGTGATACACCCTTTTCTCAACTACAAAATAAGTACGAGGCTCAGATTACAGCAGCAGGTTGGATCTGCTCCTCTGCCCACTTCCACTGGGGAAACTGGCCTCAGAGGAGGAGGTTTGGTATGACAGACAAAGCAACAGATATTAACATGGGAAGAAGCCTATAAGCACACCAGCAAGTTCTCATGGGTTCTCACACGTCTTACAAAACTGCAGAAGAGGATTTAGCTCACAAAGTTGTCAATTCATTTAACAGTTTCCAAAAATAATTTTGAATTCAAAAAAATCAATGGGAAAAGTTCATATTTCATTGATTTTGAAACCCAACAAAGACAAAAATCAATTGTCCCTCCACCACTCTGTTTCCCCTGTTAAACACTGGCACGAAGATTTTTTTTCCTGCTTCCTGCACCACATGGTGGCTAATAGCATGAAAAAGAATCCATATTTCTTAAACTAAGACAGCAGTGCTTCATGGAGACAAAGATTCACAGCAATTGTACAACAGTAGCTGGTGCTTCAGCCATGCACCACACATAGGCTGGCTTTCTTGCACCTCTTTCTAACTCCTCTCTCTGCATCCTGTACCTGTAGCCTCACATTCTGGGTAAGATACTCCCTGGCCAGCGGGCTTGCTAACAGTCTAAAAATGTGCTGTAATGAAAAATGGTTGGAATTATGTTAAATTGTGGATAGCATGCAAGTAGCAGGAGCACTTTGTTCCCTCTATCAGCTTCCAGTTCCTAGGGGTATTCCACAGCATTAGCAATTCAGCCTGTCCTACCTGTTAGCAGCCCAGGTGGCCAATGGATCTACAGCCACCCTGCAGCCTCCCGCCGACACAAGCAGTGCCTGGCATGGGGTTGTGGGTGCTCAGCTCATGTGCAGAACACGCTGGTGTGGCTGCAGGTGCCCCTGCCCTTAACCTCATAACAGCTTCTGGTGGGCCCACAAACAAGGTTTCACACTATGATTTGTCTCCACATTGAGCATGCAAAATGCCAGAGCTGAAGGTCCTCAACTTCAGGGGATGTTACGAGATAGTGTAACTACAGACCTTGATAGCGCTGTCCAATGATGATAACAATAAATGCTGGATCAAGATAGAATAAAATTTTACAATTCCCCTAAGGTCAATGCAATAATTTTCTTAGCAAAACAGCTGAGACCTACTAGAGGGGCAAAAAAAAAAAAGTCTGTGCAATAGTGTCACTTCCTTTAAAATTCTGGGGAAAAGTGAAATGTGTCAGATTGTCTCTCCCTGTTGAGCAGTTAGAAGAAAGCCGTGCTTCCCTTTAGGAGAATCTGATCCTGGTTTAGAAAAATCAGGAGGGAAAAAAAAGAACTAGAAAGTATATTAAGATCAACTGTTAATGAAAGTTAACAGTTTAATTAAAGGTGTGAGCAGCTTGTGCATGGAGAGACAGGAAAGATGCATCCGTCTCTAGGATACGTGGCTTCTGTCCAGGCCTGGCAGGATCCAGGAAACACATATGGGATGAGCATTTCTGGTACAAAGTCTGTCCCCAGACTGCTCTGATTATGGTGGTAGGACAGACAGAGTCTCCCTGGGAAGAGGCCTGCCATTGTGACACCACACAAGGCCTGCCACCACCTTCAGCACTGAAGACTCGACTTTAAGTATCAGTTATGTTGCCAAATCATCCTTCTGATATGTGTCATGTTTTGGGATTAAGTGGATGATAAAACACTGGTTATTCCATTAAGTATTAATGGAATTAATGGTTCTAATTAACTAATGGAATTAACTAATGGTTCTCCAAAAAGTTGAGCTTACAAGAGTATTATCTTGTTTTAAAAAAGTGCACAACCACAAAAGGACATAGGCACATGCAACATATACCTATATCTGCTTAGATCCCACTGAACGCAGAGCAGCCTGCTTGCCTTAAGCACACCATCACAGCTCAAAGCAGTCCCACAGGATTGCTCCAACAACAGCATCCCACCCTCAAAGCAGTCAAAAGAATTCAGATGGAAAGAAGTTAACTTGTGGAGGAGAAAGACACACTCGGCTATGTGCTCAAGAGACAGGATGGTCTTTCATATCCCAGATTTTCTTTCTGAAGGACTTTCTTTTAAACACAATATGTATTTTGTCCTGTACTTTGTACACAGTCCTAGATTCAGCCTCTGTCCTCCCCTCTGCCCCTTTCTGTACACCTACACCTGCCCCTTGCCCTTGCTTCTCTTAGTACACACCCTCTTTAAGCCCTTTTCTGTCATTGCTGTGGGGACACGGGTTTAGCTATTGCTCTGTCAATACATCACAAAATGAGTTTGAAATAGCTCTCTCTTTCTCTCCATGATAACTGATTTGTATCCCATAATGTGCAGAAGGAGTTTTGCTCTGGAGATATCAGAGGGAATAACTTGGATTGGCAGAAGCGCTTCAGCCTGGAGAGTCTTGGGCTGCCTATCTCCAGCTCTCAGGGCGCTCCTGGCAGAGGGAGGGGCCGAGAATGGACATTTTGCACAGGCTCTGGTCTGCATCATTTCTCACATTCATTTTTGCACTGCTGACCATCTTGCAGCTACAGAGCAGTATCTCCCACTTCCTGAAATCCCAGTCAGACAGGTCACTCACAGCATTCATTACCAAATACACCAACCTCACTCCAAAGGCCACAGGCAGAAAATACAGGTAGAAAAACCTGCCTCATCTCCACATGCCATTAAGAAAAAGATTTGTCAGGGTTCACAGCTGCATCAGCCACCTGAACCACACTTGACAGGAGTGACCCAGCAACACTGAGCACAGTTGACACAAGAAAATTGGCAACACTCAGTGTCCCACAGTATAGCCTTAACATACTGTGCTTCCCTCACATTGGGCAACCAAAGCCTCTCCTTCCACTTGCCTAATTGCTTACAACTGAGAAATCGGGATATGGGGAACTGGTACCTGGCTACCAAATTTCCATGTAGTAGGCTAGCAGGTCCCAGAGGTATGGGAGGGACAGGTACTTACTTCTGGCAGAGGAAGACCACACAGCCTCCTTGCCTCAGAGGAGAGACCCAGAACCTACAACAAGGTTCTCTGCAGGTATCACACATGGAGATTGAGTGCCAACCCCACAAGCCTTTTATAAAGGGGGAAATGCCACTTACTTTAATGCAAAGAGCAGTGGAACCTGATGCAAACACCAGAGCTGAGAGAAGACTGGGCCCCAAAGGCTGACAGCAGGCAGGAGCTGGAGGCAGAGCCGTGTTCCCTGTAGAACCTGCCCTGTGGTGATTGGAGAGGCCCAGCTCTCAGGCCCAGAGAGCAAGATGCATGCTCAGGGCAGGCTGCCTGGCAGTGAGGGAGCTGGGTGGTGACAAGCTGCAGGTGGGATCCAGGCCCCTGGGAACTTGCTGCCTCCCCTCTGGAGACCAATGGACGATGCTAGTGAGCAGGTCCTGGTTCAGGGACCTGTCTTTGCCGCACCCTAGGAATGTCCAGCAGGAGTCCCTCAGGGGCAGCAGAGCCTCCACGCTTGTTCTGACACCAGCCCCAATCTTCCTGCGGACAGGGAGCATCTGTGAACCCATATGAGTGCCCCAGATACTGGCTCCACATGCTGTTCCCTGCCCCAGCCTGCGCTCGGTTCACATACACTGCATCTAAGGTCCTCAGAATGGCCTGGATTTACTTCTGAACTGGAAGTCAAAGGTACTCACCATGCCAGAAGCAATTTCCAGGTACATCTCCCAGTCATCATCCATGCATCAGGACAGCCTCCTGAGTTCCAGCAGGGAGCAGACCAAGTCACTTGGCCAGCACCCAGGAGACCTGCTGGTCCCAGCCCTGCCCTAGCTTACTCAGGGAGCTTCAGCAGCATCAGGCAACTCCTCAAATGCAATGGGGCATTACTGATATCCCAAAGGCACTGCAAGGCCTAATTACTTGACCCTTGGTTGTGATGCCCTCCAGAAGATGAAGGTGTCTGAGCATGCTCATTATGAGGCTCATTCCAGAAGTAGTATTTACTAGACGAGAGAAAAGGCATCCCAGGAGCAGCAGCATTGCGAAACAGCCTCCTTCCCTAACATTATGTCTCTGCTCACACTGAAAGAGCAGTAGGTCCTGCAGTGCTTGGATTCCCTTTCAGCTGGTTCTGCTATGAACCACTGCACTTCCCCTTCAGCTGCTCTCCCTGCTACCATTGTCTCACTGGTTTCAGGTGCATCTAGAAATGGACTGAGCCCTCACTCAGTATGGTTGTATTCCTATGGTATTCTATTTAACATTTTTCTAGTGCCTCTTCAAGCATTTTCTTGTTACTGAGAAGGAGAGTGGAGGGATGGCCCCATGCCCTACAGGGCACAGAGAGCACTGTGACTGCTGCTGGGGACTAGGGACAGCCAAGCCATTGACTGCCACAGCCACCCCTGGGGAAAAGATCAAGGCTCCCTTCTTCTCCACTAGTTGGTGGATCATTACTTCCTTGGCATCTCCCCTCTGCACAACATTACCTTGTGGATCACCATTCCTCCAGGATGTCACCTGTCACCTACCATGCTCAAGCTTGGCAGCAGGTCCCTGTCTCAGGTCAGTGACAGACACACTGTGCTCCCAAGGGAGGTGAAGGGCATAGCTTCCACGTCACATGCCATAAGAATTTTAATCTTATCCCTGTAACAGCATGCAGAGACAAAATCATGCAATAGAGCCACGAGGTGAAGCTCATTTCATCATGCCTTCAGAAAGACAAGAACCAGGAAACACCTTTTATCTAGCCTCTGCCTAGACAGTTTCCTCCTCATTTCTTTATTGGTGGTTTTACGATTTTTTACTGCCTTGATTAGACAGAGCTGCTGCCATGTCATATGGGGACAGATTGCAAGAGCACCTCCCTTGTTGGACTTGTTTGGTAGGTGTATTGAGATTTTAATTCCTTTGTCAGCTTCCATGAACAATGAATGTGTGTTCAAAAGAGGAAAAAAAATAAGATAAAAAATACACTATTAGACAGAGCAAAGCCTCAGTAAGTCCCATTCCTTCCCCAGCCGCAGTGTCTAATAATTTTTATAGTATATCAGGAAGTGTGAAATCATCAATTCATTTTATGACAGAGGTTTTCATCATAGAAAGTGGGGATGTGAAACCTTCCTCTCCTGAATGCAGTTGCAGCTGTGGGTTAATTCTCAGCTACTGAGTCTTTCCCCTTATCCCAAGTACCACTGGGGAAAGAGGTAAGACAAAACAGCCCAAAACAGGTCACCCGTTTTCTTTGATGAGAACAGGCAGACCAGTGCCAGTCCTTGCTACAGAAACTTCCCAGGATGCCAAGATCCTGAGCAGGGGAAGTTCCTTTCACAGATTTCTCACCAGCACACAGTAAATAAGACACCTGCATGTTTCCTCTGGCTCTGGCACCTCTCAGCAGCAATGAGAGCAGATCTCTGAGCCTGGATGCTCCAGCATCAAGTACCCAGACTGAGCCTCCAGGCATTGTCTGAAATGTCTGAGCATTCACTGCTCTTGGCCAGGTCAAGGGTCCCCACACCTTGTAAGACCAATTCAGGAAACGCAGACTTACGAACTTCGGACAGCTGGACAACCTGAGGACAATTTGCCCTCACCCACATCCACATCTGCCAACGTGGGACCTCCCCCTCACCTGATGCATTTATAAAGAGAAGTGCAGCAAGGTCCCAACCAGCCCACTGTAACATACAGCAGTGCACAGGGGGAGGTGTAGAAAGCTTCCAGTCACTAGAGCAGAGTACAGATTATGATGAGATAAAGCCAAATCCTGATCCTGTGGAAATCAGCTGGAACTTTGTTACTGTAAGAAGTATAGTCCACACCACTCTACAAGAGCTGCTAGAAAGCCGGGAGAAGCAGTGCAGAGTGGTGGAAGGCAGGAAGCAAAGCATGCTGCATCCAACACCTTCCAAGGGGAATTCACAGAAGCAGAATGAAATTTGTACTCTGTTCAGAATGTCACAGCCACCAACCCCCTCACGGAGCATAATAGACCTTTAATGATGCTGAGTTGATGCCTTCTACTAAAAGGCAAGATCACAGACAAACAGGTCATTGTTTTGCTTCTGACCTTAAACTGGATGCTATTGCAGTCCCACTAGCACTGTCACAGCCTCTCAGCAAGAAGAGTTCAATACACATGGAGACCTCCTGACACAGCCTACATCACCCTCATATGCTGCAGGTCCTCCTCCTTCACACACCAGCCTGGTACAAGGTCACTGTCTATCCTGGCATTACACTCTGTTTAATATTTAATGAACCTGGTGGGAAAGGGGCACTAACTTGAGACAGGAACAATGAACCTGGTTCTCTGGTATGGAATGATGTTAGCCAGCACCAAGTAAAGTTACAGTCTCACAAGACACTTGCCTTGATCCTTCCAGAAGGGAAGGCTATCTTAGGCCAGGTTAGCACACATGGGTACAGGTACTGCTTGGTTTCTACCAGTGTCCAAACTGGACTGATCACATCAGAACAATGGGATAGAGAGAAACCCTTGAGCCAGGATGCAAAACTAAATCAAAGTTTTATGGAGTAGGATGAAAGGGGAAATACTTCAAAGTCTGCAACACATTAATTTTCCTTTCTGCTGTGGTTTTTCCTTCCCCCTTGTTTTAATATGATGGATCACCTGATAATGACAGGAGGTCGCTCTAACTGGCATGTACACCCAGGATAAAAGAGAGCAGGAAATTGGATCTGAGGCTCTATACTGTATTTCCGTGAGTTCTGGAGCCACCAGAAGGAGATCCTTGGTCGGATTGCTAATGCCATTGCATTCCCCACAGCTGCAGACATGCACTCCTGTGTTCAATTTCCTGCCATCACTGGTTGTGTCTAGTGCACAGCCAAAGAACAGGAGTCTGAAGTGTATCTGATTTAGAGATGTACATGAATCAGGCACAAGCTCTGGCTACAGTAGGAAATTGAACTCTTGATGAAAATGTTTCTCACCAGGGAGCCTCCCTGTTCTCTCCCAGCCTTCTCCATTCTGTGTTGTCTGGGGCTTAAGGTCACAACTGTTGCCTCTTTCACCAAGAGAACTGCTTTAGTGTTTGCTTTCTAGCCCAAATTTTCCGTCCACTGTGAGAAAGGCTCTTTCAGAGTGCACTGAGCCCCTTTCCCATTCTCTCCCTTCCTGTCCCAGCTGCTCTGGACCACAGTGGAGGTAATACACTGAGCACACCAGTGTGAGTTACACACCTGAGTGAGTTACCTTCACTCTGCTGCCTCCTACATCCTACAGGAAAAGCTGCTTTGTCTGCTGAAGGGAATGGGATCACAACAGAGCACAGGTAGATTTTCTAATACATTAAAAAAATCTCCTTTGGATACAGATTTGGCCTTGCAGGAGCTATCAAAACATTGATAATCTGTTCCTGTTTATGGACTTTGTGGGTTCCTCAGTCAAATCCCATCACATGCTTCCTCAGCTGTTAGGCAGTCAAGAGGACATACTTCCAGAAGGACTGAGATGTGCAGGTGCAAAGACATCCGTGATGTGGCACTGAGGCATTAAGTCCTGGATCCTACCCTACTGACATTTTGAAGGAGATAAAGCCTGTGAATCCCAGCCTGGGGATACTAGCAATACTATGTCCTAGTAATACCCATCTCTGAACTGGACTCACACAGCTTCACATCCTAGAGGCTTTGGAGTCCAGACCCCGGTTCACAGCCTTCACTCATCCCTTGCTATGGACAGCTATTTGCACTTGTAGACTGCAACCTGAACAAAGACAGATGTAATGAAATACTCAGGCAAAGTTTTTGCTCAAGTACAGCCAGGCAGTCTTGAAAAAAATACCCAAATATTTCATTAAACCAGTATTTTTATTTTAGATCTATGGGCTGGACAAACATCTGGACATGCATGGGTATAAATTGCTTCCCAGCTTTGGGGGAATCTGTGCTACATCTCCCTGGAAAGCTATTTTAATTGCCACACAACCTGGAAAACCACCCAGCAACAATATTCTTTGCCTTGCTGGTCCATCAGCCTGGACTGTACAGAGAAGATATTGATGCAGCAACCTGATGTAATCAAGAGCTATAAAAGGCAAAGCAGTAAATCATTTGGATGCAACTGTCTGTCTGTGCACTTAGCTGTTTTGTATGTTTTCCAAAACATCCAAGAAACAAAAATGCATTTAACTATTAACAGTCACACAGCAATTTTCTTGCAAAGCTTGTGCTCTCACAGTGGGTGGTGGTGGGGAAGGAACATGGCTTGGAAGTAGGTCAAGAAGTGTCCAGAATTGGGAATTATTTTACTTTTTTTTTCTTTCCTGCAGGTGAGTCATCTGAAAATCATCTCACTGTTGAGCACAGCTTTTGGAAAAGGTGGCTCTCACTTCTCCTAGCATTAAAGTGTCCACCATATTCTTTACTGAGCTTTCTCACAGTGCTTTTGGAACTGACCATCAAGCCCACTTAAAAGACCTTAAACGAGATATGCAGCTCTGAAGAAAGCTTGTGCAAAGCCAACTGGAAATGAAGGGTTAGGTCTCTCTCTTACACCACAGTTAGAACCATCAAGACCTGCACTAAAGGGAAAGAGCTGCCTGGGCAGAGGCAGAAACGCTGGCTGCACCTTTCCTCTGAGCAGGAATTGCTATTCCCCAGAGCTGCAAGTTCAGGTAAGCTGAAGAAAAGCACACAAGGGCAAAAGAGCCTCTTGCTAGAGGACCAGGAGGCCAGAGTCCTCTCCACAGCACAGAAGTGGGTCATGGTCCCCTCTCTGGAACTTGGTATTTCAGCACAACCCATAGAAACATAAAGCCATCTTACAGATTTCATATACTCTAAAGTGTGCTTTTGTTCCAGTCTATGAGATGAACTTTGCTTTTTCCTTGTATCTCAAGACTCCATTTTCCAAATAATCAGTCAAGATATTGATCTCATTTACTCTCTGTATAAGTCCTATCAGTTTTTAAAAAGACAGCTGTGAACCTGGGAAAAAACACAGATTGGGCAAAAACTGAGGCATTTTCTCATTTTACCTTCATCCATATCCCTGAGAAGCAGGGGAGGAAAAAGTATCTTTTTTTACCTACCTGGCCTCAGCAATAAGAAAAACTCTGAGGCCTTAGGAAAGAGAAAACAGTACCAACATCTCAGGCTTTCCTTAAAAATTGTGGACCACCTCACCAGCCTCCTCTCAGAAGACTCATGGCAGATGAGTGCTATTGAACCATGTCTGGAGGTGGGTGGTTGGTGGCCAAGTGTCCCTGACAGCTGTGGACCTAGTTTAACTTACCCCAGCTGAAAATTTTCCCCATTGGCTGACATTTAACTGCCCTGATTTCCCAGGATTTATCAAGAAGTCAGGCACTCAAGGTGACTCATCGCCAGCTAAGCCAGAGCCAGCAAGAGCTGTCACACTGCACAGTGCTCTGGCTGCCCAGGGGGGTTGTCAGTGATGCAGTGACCGAAGCTTCCCCTGCCTTAACAACTTGGGCATCAATGGTATGTTGCAGGGCATCACTGAGGTTGGATAAACCCCTCCTGAGCACTAGAGGTGTGGATGATGAGGAGCCTCTCCCTTCTGTATTGCAATGGGGCAACGTTTATAACACTGCAGCAAAATTAAACTGCATCAGGTCACCTACCAAGCAGCCCAACTGTCCTGCATGCAGCTACACCAGGATAAATAGGAAGAAAATCCCTAACTCTAATCACCTGTCAAATATCTTGCACCTTCCCCCACTCCCCTCCGTTGCCTTTATAGCCTGTCTCTCTCCCTGTCAGCCTGCTCTTGATTTTCAATGGGTTTGCATATATTTAGCCCGAGGATAAAACTTACATGTGAGCAGATGAACTAGAGGCAACAAACCAGTACCCCACAAAGCCTGAAGGAGGAGGTGGCATGTACACCCAAAGGACCTGGTCAGCTACAGGCCCTTCACTGCCATGCTCTGATAATGCACCCTTGTCTGCATACAACAGACATTTTACTCCATGGGCCCCCCTTCTCCTGGGCTTGGACCACAGGCATTTCTCACTAGAAGACAGCGGGATGCATTTAGAGATGGATGCAGCATCCATCCAGAGCCAGGTGGGTCAGAAGTCATCCAGCCCTCTGGTTGCATGAGAACAATACATAGCATAATACACAGGCCGTGGTTTGGATGGTACCACCACCCCAGCCTGCACATAGGGCTGGGAAGGAGCTGGCCCAATGAAGCCCTGGCCATGCAGGCAAAGGGAGGACTTTGCATTTGGAATTATGCCAAGAGGTCCAGGGCAGCAGTGCCTGACATTAATATGTTTGGCACAGCATTAAAAAGAGGAGCAAATTGAATAGGAGGCCAAAGTAGCAGCCTTGATGTAGGACATGAAAGGAGACATTTGCTATCAGATCAGAGATGAGGAGGTGTCTCTGTAAAAAACAACACTTGAATGGCTGCTGAACAGCTGTGTGATGGGCAGGAATTTGTAAAGAGCTGCTTCTCATTCAAAGACACACACAAACCTGCCTTTCCCTGGCTTATTTCAGAGAGGAGTTATGCAGGAAGCAGATGTGGGGTGAAGCTGTGTTCAAACAGAGCTGCTAAAAGCTGTGGAAAACTGAATTGAGTGCATAGGATGAACTGAACAATAACACTGAAGTAACACAAAGTTTGTCACTGGGTTCTCTGGACTGAAAAAAAAAGGTGGAAATCACTCAGTGTGGGCAGACAATCCTTTGAATAGTGGAAACAGCATTTTTAGATTTACTGTGAGAATCAGGTTAGTCCAAGGGCACTGAACATAGAGCTCATTTTGTGGGCCAGGGATCTTCCATTCTAGTGTAGGCATATTTTTAGATATGTGGTTCGATTCTCTTTAAGTTCTAGACATACTGTAGATGACACCATTAAATTATTGTTCAAGCTGGTTTGTACCTCATTGCACCTAGTAGAGAAAATAAACTTACTGCTGCAGAAAGCAAGGATATGTACTAGGCGTGATGCAGTTCATCTTCTCCCAAGAATCAAAGAAAAATCTTTGTAAAACTACACAAACCACCCAGAGTCACTCCATCCATCATGGAAATGAAAAGGTCTGAAGAAGCACAGCAAGTATTTCATTAGCCATAACCATACCCCCATGAAGAAGGCAACATCCAAATAGCAGTGGAGGATATGTTTCTGCAGATAAAGGAAGGTCACTGAACTTGCCTAGGAGAAAGCTCTTAGGGGTTCATGGGATTTTAGACCTGGAAATACTTGCATAGACAAGTAACATTTGGCAGGAGCCAAAACTGGATAGAGTCAGGCTCCATCCAGTTGAGCTGTGGGAGCAACCAGCCTCTGGTACAATGCATTCTGAAACATGGCTAGCTTTCAAGTAACTTAAGATGTTAAAATTATTATCTAATATTTTTAACTGATCTACACTATTTCAAGCAGAAGTTTGAGCCTGAGGCAGGGATTACTCAATGTGTTTAGATGGTGTGGCTTGCACAAGAAGACAGCCTGGAGGAGGCATAGCTCTTTTCCAAAGTTTTGTGACAATATCAACATCAGAAGAGAAGACTTCTGACAACCCCTGCTATGCACAAGATGCCATATCTTACAGCTCTGCAGAGGTGGTTGCACATCCTTCTGCCCCTGCAATATGGACAGAGGAAGAGCTGCCCATAGGAATGAGTCTGTGCAGTGGTTCTTGCCTATCACCACATCCCACCTGCAACATCATCTCCAGGACCCCAAAGGGGGAGAGGGTGGGAAAGGAGCAGAGAGCAAGCAAACCTATTTAAAGGGTTTAAAAAAAAAAAAAAATAAAATCTTCCCTGAGCTTTGGCAAATTGGCCCTGAAAAGGCAGTGCAAATCATGAGAAAAGGAAAAACTGCCCCCAAACTTGCCTCTTGTAGATAAAAATCACACAAACACAAGATGGGTTTTACATCCTTAACCTGTATTCACCATCTTTACAAATACAGTTCATGCAGACTTACTGAGAAATGTAAGAGGGGCAACAAGAAAGAAAAACAGTGGCCATTACCAAAGTACACTTCTTCCTTAGGAGGCCATACGTGTTTTCTCTGACTGCTTTCATGCTGTAGCCAAAGCTTGCCAGAATCACACCAAGACTAGAGAACCTCTCCCTCTGAAAAGTGCTGTTGGGAGACACAAGCATGTAGGAACTGATGGACACAGGGCATCACCTGTGACTGTTACTGGTTCAGACCCATTCCACACTTAGGAGCTACTTGCTTACTGCAGTCCGGATATCCAAGCAAAATGATCTTCCTGGGCTCCTTCTGCAGATGGGTGTCTCCAGTAGGAGGTTGTGGTCACAATGCCCAGTCAGCCTTCTTTGTTTGTAGCCTTCAATATTGGTTTAACCACAAGGGAGGGGCAGCTTGCCTTACCCCAGTGCTGTCCCTGAAACACTAACAGAATTTGGAGGAACCATTGGGAGGGGAGATGTGCAAGGGCTTTGGTCTGCAAAGTTGAGCTTGCTAAACACCAAGCAACTCTTGGCCAGGCAGCAATTCTGGGACACAGCCCTGCCAGCAGCTTGCCTGAGGACAACCATGGCTGTTTCTTTCCCAACCCACCCTCAGAGGGAAAGATGCCTTGAAGAAAGACTTTGAGCTGGAGGACAGCCAGGATTTGACCCTGTGAAACATTTTAAGAAGCTGCTTTAGCTGTATTTGGACCTCAGAATCTGTCCCATGTTTTGAGATGGCTTCCCAGAGCAATGGGATGTTCCTATGGATCTGTATGTTCCTATGGATCTCCTCCTATCTCCATTACACTCTGATTCCAGCAGCTGGAAACATTACCCAGGCAGAACAAGAAAAGAGCACAAATAACTTGCCTGTGTTGTTAGGGAAATGGAAGCAGGATAGCAAGCCCCAACCCTACAAATGGTTATCTTTGAGTACGTAATTCTTAATTACATACTTAAGCAAAGCCTAGGGTAATTTAGTAAGTTAAGCATGTAATTCCACTTTAACTGATGGGTAAGTCCCCAAAGCAAATGCATATGTGTATGCAGGGCTGCTCTCTAACTCAGCCAAAACTCACTGGGGAGCTAGAGGGG
Organism: Calyptomena viridis; assembly: GCA_013390005.1. Classification (NCBI taxonomy): domain Eukaryota; kingdom Metazoa; phylum Chordata; class Aves; order Passeriformes; family Eurylaimidae; genus Calyptomena; species Calyptomena viridis. The sequence continues at coordinate 329,991 of WEIV01004843.1, forward strand.
CCTCACTTGGGTGGCACTTGGGGATGTTTTAGCAAGGTACTGTACTGGTGTACACACAAGTGGATGACAAAGCCATGCCCCAAATTCGTACCAGGATCCCAACACCAAGAGAACAACTCTGAATGAAAACAAACCACTTTTACCAGAAGGAAGGGAGGTGGGAGACAGATGCAGGCTGAGGAAAGCTGTCCAGCCTCATCCATACACTGCAGCAGGCAGCCCTAAAGCCTCCCCAGCAACTCTGCACCTCTCCATCTGCCAGCATGGCTCCAGCAGCCAGCCAGCTCACCTCTCCTCACCTCAGCACAGCTGTGCTGCAAGAAGTTTATTGCACAAACACATCTACTTCTTAGTTTCACCATCTATAAAATTAGGCTAAAAATAGATATCCACCTTTTGAAAAATATCTGGAGATCCTTAGGTGACTGCTGTGCAAATAGAAGTTGTTACTAACAACCAGGTAAGATGAAAAAAGAAGCAAGATGAGAGATCTGTGGTGATCCTTTTAATAGGCCCGCTGCCTGGGGAAAAAAAGAATAAATTACCTATTAAAGCCACATTTACTGTTTGAAAAATGTCTTCATCCTTGATCAGGCTAAAAAAAAAATAAAAAAACCCCAACCACCACTAGGCAGGCAGCCTTCATGGCTGCCTTTGAACCCAAACCCCTCCCCAGGTGCCAGTGGAGCATCACCTTGCCTTGGGAGACAGGAGTTAAAAATGTATCTTACCTCAGGAGCTCCAGGGGCAGCACAATGGCTGCAGGACCATGCTGCTGTCCAGCCCAGCCCAGCACCCTCCATTGGTGCCTGATTTCTGGACTTGTGGCCTGGCTGTTCTCAGGTAGTCCCCATACTCTTAGCATAAAATTTTCCATTTCTACCTTTAGTCAAGTCATGAAGCTGTACATCCAGTGAAAATACAGAAGAAAGAGAAGAAAATTAGTACCATGGCTTAATTAATTGTACGAGTGGCTGCCATGTAGCAGGAAGTAAGTCTTGGCACACTGAAGAAACATCCCACTTCTGGTGCCAGTACAATGGAGAATGGATTTAAAGTAATGCTCAAGAGAAGTGGAGGGAGGAAGGGGGAAAAGGTGAGGGTTGCCTGACTCTTTTGGGCACATAAGGGAGGCTCTGTGATAACAGGACATGTTTAAAGGATTACAGCACTAACTGCCCATCCACCTTGTTCAGTAAGGAAGGTCACCTGAGTCACAGGTAACACCAAGGAGCTGCAGTGAATGGCCTGGGCATGCAACAGGCAACCCCCCTCAAGCACTGATATCCCTCCTGTTTCTTTACCCTTCAGGGGTGAAAGCATCCCACTCAGCACTGAATAATGTGCTAAAACCCAGTGCAAACCTCTCCTCTAATTCTCACAGCTGATACCCACATACCCCTGCCAGAGCTGAGCCAGGGGGCACAGAATGAACAACTACAAGTGACCTCTAACCACTTGATATGCCTGCTAACAGTGCCAAGGAATTTATCCACTGTGGAGGATTGTTCTTCCGGGCACTGTGAACCAGGTTCTGCCTTCTTATGAGCGTATGAAGGCTAGGCCAAGGGTAGGAACAATGCGGAATTATTCCCTTTTCCCGGATGTAGCAGAGCAATGACATTATGTGTCTGTGATTACAAAGAGAGACACTGATTTTCTACCTCCTTAGAAAGTAAGGGACAATTTCATTCTAGAGTGGCATCAGTAATTTCTCCTAGACCAACAGACAGTTCAAACTAGACAGCACAAATGCTCATTGGCATTTCAGAGATGAACAGCAAGTAAACATTCATAGGTGAACAGATACTCTGCTTTCTTCCTTGTGTTAGATATGCTTTCTTCATAGGCAAAAAAAGATAAAAAATAATAGCATTGCTAAGTAGCTTCCATTAAGGCATGTAATGTCACCTTGCCTGGGGTGCTGACCCTCTGGGCAGGAAACTGGGTGAACATCCCAAAGGATGTTGCATGTGCTGGGTTTTATTCCAGCTGGATACAGTTTGGAGGGTAGAATCACCTGAGAAGAGATGCATGAAGAGACAACCAGCAGAGATGCATGAACGAGGAAGCCAGATAAAACTGAGGAACTGGGAGGGGGAGGAAGTGTGCAGCAGGGACAAGATGGGTCTGTCCTGGCCAGCACAAATATCACTCACTCAATGTGTGACTCAGTCAATCCACTCTGAGCATGACATTTCTCTTGGTAGAAGATGTCCTCTCCCCAGTTTCTATGCTCTAATGCACTGATGCTTTCATTTCAAAAGGTGACATGATTATAAGGGATGCCAAAAATACACATGGGCTTTCACTCCACTCCCCCGTCCCTGGTGGAACAGAATTTCCAGCTTTACTGATAGCCACAAACAGCAGTTTAATCTGAAAGGTGTTTGGGGGGGACAAGACCTTTGCTTTCTTTTCATTATCTTCTCCCTTTACACAACACTAACAACCAAGGCTCAAACTTACAGCGCAGTCTAGTTCTTTGGATGAGCATTAGTTAGCACTCTCTCAGTCCAGCCAAAGGGAAGAGCGCCTTTCTCCTGCCCATCCTTCAATCTTCCAGCCCTTAAGCAGGATTAAAAGTCCAGCCCAAATTTCCCATGCTATTGTCCACCTTTGCTACTCTCCGAGGTCCTCACAGCCCCTTTCTTGCCTCAAGACTGAGGATACAGCAGACACACAGAGCTGGGGTTCATCACATGTGCAGCAGCCAGATCCTCCCTCAAAACACAAGCCTCCCAGTAGCTAGGCACTGCAAAAGTCCTGCCAACTGCCTGTCGCTCCTAGGAGACCCTGGGGACCAGTTCACAGGCTGGGTAAATTGTGCTTCCTGAGGGAATACAGCTCATGGATATATAGATCAGGTGCTCCAATACTCATTCCAGATAAGAGATGAATGCCCAATCAGTCTCTAGTGCGCAAAGCCAGCTGAGCATTTAAAACCAAGGGGGCTTAAGAAAACAAAGAGTTAATTATACAAATATTAAACTTTCCTTGCTCCAAATGCTCAATGCACTTGCAATTCTGCTTAAAACAAAATATCAGCCTATAGATGATATTAGACAGACTTTATGCAGTGCAGCTCTTCAAAATGATTGGAAAGTATTTAATAAAATTACAGTTTATTCGTTTAACATTAGGTCACTATAAACTCTTCCTAGCTTTAAATGCTTTTATGTCCCATCTGAAACATGTTATTTTTCTGCTGTGGTTTGAAAGACATATCCAAATACTAAGTTATGGTAATTCCTGCTTATGCATTAGGTATTCAAAATAGAAGCCTTAATTGCAAGTTGCAAATGCTATAAATGGCAGGCAATAAATCTCAACAACAGAGGATCAAAAGGGAAGACTACACAGTAACATAGTTGTTTTCATCTAAACCAGGACACACTAGTCTGGTACAAGACCTCAGTTGTTAGAAGGAAGATTTTCCCTCAAGCGACAGATTCTATGAAATACTTCTGTATTAGGGCAATTAAGAAAATACAAACATTTCTACTCAGGATCATTGTCAGTATTCCACAAATCAGGGACTGACAGGCTTTTGTTTGTCTTTTCAAACAAAAAAAAATCCAATTTGTACACACAAAAGCATGGGACTATTGAAAGATACTCAAAAAGCACCACAAAATTTTCATTTCAAAATTTCATAGAAGAAATGGATGACTGAAAGCATTTTTACTATATCTTCTGTAGTCCCCAAATTTTTGAGTCTCTCAAAATCATACATTTATTATGTATCAGAAAACCTCTTTGAGGTTGACATTTTGTAGCAGCTTGCAAGCCTCATATAACAATTTCGTGGTGAGGCTAGATGAAGAGGACATCTTTATGTACAAACCCAGCACATTCACTTTATGTTGTAGTTATTGATCAAGAGATCATTTAAGTATAGAATTTGTATTAAGGGCTAAGGAATTACTCCTTTGGGAACATGGAAGTGAGTTCCTTTGTAAACACAGAAACATGAGTTATCTCTCCAGAAAAATTAAGCAGAGGGAAGATGACCTTTTGTTTCAACTACAGAATATTAGAATTCATTACTTTTCTAAGAGATTACTTTAATTTACTTTTACACGTACATGAACCAACTGCAGCTATGAACTACAGCTTCTATGAATCAAAGTCAAAAGTGAATTGCCCATATAATACATGTCTGTAGATATATATATATACACAAATAAAAATCAAGAGAGTTTCCAAAAGCTCCAAAGACATACTGTGGAGCTGGTGCCACAAGGACAGCACAGCCTGCACCCTCTATGTCCCTTGAACAGACTGTTTGTTCATGGAGAAGGAGTACTGCCAGGACTGAGGCACTGAGCTGCAGCACCTATGAGAGACTGGCAGCAATGCTGCCAGGCCCTTGCTGCACAATATATTCCATTTCTACAGAAAAGGAATGTTCCTCTGCCACAGAGCAGCCTGCAGTGCTGCGCCAAGCTCTCCCAGCACACAAGGTCACTGTTCTGCCCCTGTACCTTGCTCACCCTTGTACTCACCTTGTACTGCCACCCTTGCTCACCCCTTCTAGCTCACAACTCTGCACCAAGCCAGCAGTGCAAGGCAGCAGCTTCCCAGCTCGGCACTAATTCCCGACATGAAAACATCCTCAGCTCTCGACACCAGGAGGAGCAAAGGGGCCAGAGGCTAGCGTCTCACTTCTCTAGTTCAGCTTCTAATGGGATAATGAAGTGCGACTTCAGGTAGTAACAGCTTCTACTCCACATCACAGGCCTGAGGCCATGTATTCACAGAGAGAAAGAAGCTATCCTCAGTAAACAGATTCACTTGGACTAAAAATTTTCAGTGTTCATTCTCTAATTTGTTTCAAGAAAGCTGTTTCAGTTGCTTCCCTGGCATTATTGATTCAAATACTTTTGCTAATTATTTGGAACATAGCTGAGATTTGCCCAGCTGCTGCAGTTACCTGGGACTCACCTAACAAGAGTCACCAACTGGTAAATGAGGTTCTTCCTGAGAAGAGAACTCACTGGATTACTTACACAGGAGAAAAGTTCACTGCCATGTACAAAAATGAGGGCTTTGCTGTCCCCTAAGGAGAGTCCAAATGCTCCTAGGTCTGTTCAAAGCTCTTCAAAGAGACAGAGATTGCCTTCAAATTAACTGTGGTTTATTATTTATTTCTACCTTTTCCTTTCTTAGTAACAAACCAGTCATAATTATTAATCATGATTGTTTTGAGTGAATCTAATTGCAGTGTTCCGTGAAGCATAGCAACACTCCCTCTACACCCAGCCAACCAAAACAGAAAAATCACATCCTGAAAATAGCAGCAAGAGACATTGAACAAAACCTGGCCTCCCACAACTTGTGTCATTAGACCAGACAGCTCTTTGAGACAAAATCAGCTGGGAGACTAACACTCCGGAAGACCCTGCCTTCTCATAAAAGCCAGCCAGAGGTTTTCTGCAGCTGAAATCTCCTACATCCCTCCCTATGTCAAGGGACAGAGAGTTGGCTGGTGCTGTCCCAGAAAGTGGCTTTGAAGGATACAAGGCCAACCTTCCCTAGGTGAAAGGCAAATTCACATCATCCTCCATGTATCTCCTCTACAAAGGACAGCTACCGAGACAAAGGTGGAGTTTTTAAATGATCTCTGCCAACACAAAGACTGGAAGATACTCTGTAGTTACTGTGTTTGATGTATGAATGCTCGAGTGAAAGTCCTTTAGCTGAGTTACACACAAGATTCCACTATATCATTTTATGGTCTCTTCAAGAAACAATATATATGATTTCCACTTCCACAAGTTACTTAGTAAAAAAATACAAAACAAACCACCTAGATAAGTTCAAAGATTTGTGTATAAAAGTCAGGATTAGGCACTAAATCTGGCTGGCAAAAACAGTGTCCCTTGCGGATACTTAGCTTTGGATTTAGGAAGTTTACAAACCTAGACAAATATGGACACATTATTACAGTATTTGAAGGTCTTCCTACATCAGAGATGTTTTTGCCTGGCCCCATAACTCCATTCACACAAGGGTACAAAGCTCTCAGAGGACTTACCAGAGTTGTCTTCTTCCAAAAATTTTGGGGTTATATTTCCTTTACGCATTAAAACAATTTAAAGAGTCTGCTGTTACAGATAAATGTTTTTTATTTGCTTTCAGCAGAAGGAAATCAAGCCACACTACAATTTCTCCCAGTCTACAACACAGAGACCCACCTGCCTATTGAAACAGAAGTAATTCAGGCAATGCATCTTAGCTGTACTTGCAAGGCATGTTAAATGGGACTTCATTCTAAAAGCTGTCAGGTCTTTTAAAGAGCAGGAATAATGGTAGTTATAGCTGGATAAGAACTAGGAGGTCACTGAGCCCAGTCTGCTGCCAGGTTAGGATAGAGTCCCCAAAGTCAGTACAAGCCAAGACTTCAACTGATATTACACTTGATCTTAGCCAAAAGGTCAGGGCATGATGATGGGAAGGGGGCTGAGGATAAAAGCGATGGGCAGCTGCCTCTGTGTGCTCTGCAGAGGAGATTCAAGCAATAATACCCTCTGAAATAATACTCAGAATTTATCATGTTAGGCAGGTGGTATTTGACTTGCTGCTCTTAATGCATAATCCTGAAAGGTCTGTGCCAGTTCTCTACTGTAATAATAACACTGTTTTGCATGTTACAAGAAACCTGAAGCAGCATCAATAAAGTAGTCTCACAGGGCCAGTTTGCTGACACTGTTTGTGCCCTTGCTGTATACAAGGTTACCTTTAATGGCAGAAAGTATCTTTTTATTGCTCCCTGATGCCTCAAAGGAGACTATGGATCCTCTGACCTTATTGCCCATACGACATGAGCTTTGGCTGAAGGATGGTCAAAAAAAACTTTGCTTCTGAAGTAAGAAAGATGTATTTCCTTACCTTATTTAATCTTTATTTCAGACGTCACTGTGGTCAGTCATGCCTGTAGTATAACTTCTCCTTGTCCATGCCATGATTTGCCAGATTTTGTCAGAAAAGTAGCTTACCTACATTACCTGAGTAGTAAGCAATGCTGGGACTGCAATTTCTGTCATCAATTTCTGCAATTTCTAACATCATTATGACACATTAAAATATTTGTTGATCTTTGTAATAATAATTTACTGAATCTTTATTTAAGCTGTCAAGAAACCCATCAGGTCTTCATGAGAAAGAAGAAATAAATTGAAAAAACATGGTATTATCAGAGCTGCCCTAATTTTCAAACACAATCAGAGCTGATAACCCTGTACCAGGGAGTTCAGGAAGGGAGGCCAATAGGATTTGCAGAGAAACACAAGCCCTTGCTGGTTTTGCAAGCACTCATCCCAAGGTTTTGTCTTAATATCCGTGAAAGCTAAACAAGACTTCTTGGGATCAAGCTCACCCGAAACTAGACTCATCATAAAGGCAAAGTGACCACAACTCATCATCTAAGTGTTTTCCAAGATCATTGGAAAGGGAGAAGCAGCAGAGCACAATTCAACACCCAGCTGGTAGACACGTACCTTTGAATGAGATGGGTGCTGCATGCGACTTGATGTTAATGTTTGCATAGACACGACTTCTCTGGAGCTACCATGTGCATCAGTGGGAAAATGAATTCTCTTCTGTGTAACCTGGGCAGGCAATCACTGTACAGAGCTAGTTCCTGCTAAGGCAACCATCCTCATTTGTCAGAGGTGATCCCTACAAGTCCCCACCACAGCAGGGCAGTGACTGTGGAGGGACACTATGCTCCAGCTCTACACTGTGTGTGCACAGGGAAGGAAATAGTCTTTGGGACTGCCTTGGTATGTATGTGTGTTGCTATCTCTACATATGACCCTGAGATTAGCTCGGTTGGTTACAGCATGGTACTAATAACACCGAGGCCATGGATTTGATCTCTGTACAGGCCATTCACTTAAGAGTTGGACTTGATGATATGGTAGGTCCCTTCCAATTCAGAATATTCTGTGAAATATATGGCATATAAATGCACACCCTCTAAAAAATAGCTTTACAGTCATATGACAACATGTAAGATACTTTAAGGTAGTATGTGTTTTCTGAATTTCAGATATTCTGCTAAATCTCTCATTCAAAGAAAGCAGAGTGGTGAATCCTCCAAGGGCAAAAGAGCCTTCTGCAAAGAGAAAAGAACAAGGCACAGAGATACCTTCAACTGCTGTAGTAGTTCCTCAGATCACGTCATCTCCAGGCAGAGCACAGAAGAGAACTAACACCTGTTCTCCTGCTAGTTTATTGGCATTACCTGAACACACAGAAAGGGAAATAAATAGACACCGTATAGAATATGTGGCTGTTAAAGTGGACAGTGCATGCCAGTGACGGAACTTTTAATATCATGTGCAAGATGTGTGAGAAAAATGGACCCGTCAGGTAACATTGCACAACCCTGTTTAGCTTCAAGACTGCTCAATTTTTAATTTCTTTTGTGAATAATTCATTACAGGGGCAAGAAATCTTCTTCAATAGATGAAAGATAGGAGATAAAGGTCTCCTGCTCCTATTCATATTTAAAATCACTGCCCAGCCAACTGGGTCTGTCCATATAAAGTGCAAGTTTCCACATCCAGGTTTTTCTTGCAAAGTCTGAATAATTTGGATTACTCAGAAACCTCCTCTATGCTGGTCATGAAAGATACACTAAAATTCAAACATTCAAGTAAGTATTTAATACATTTAAATTTCTGATTATTTAAAATATAAGGGGGTTTACCTAAACTGAAATATACTGTGAATATCCTCAGCTGTTCCTCTGCAATGACTTCTCTAAGTCAAGTTACAAAACCACTGTAACTTTTACATCTCTTTTAAATCTTAAAAAAAATCCTGTATCAGGCCAGGGAAAACTTTTAAAAACTTGATCAAACTGTATTCAAGTTCATATTAAGGATGATAAAAATATGATTTTTCGCTATTATTCCAGCACAGCCGATTAGGATGTTTGTACTCTTCAAGAAGCACTCAGCCCAAAAGGTCTGTTGCAAGAAATGTGCAATCTCAGATTTTTGTACTGAAAATACGTGTTTATCTTCATTCACATCTTTAATCGCATCCGAGTCAGGATGTTTGCAAGGCAAAAAAGCATCTGCGGTGGTGGGATGGATAACCAAATAATGGTAAGACATGACTAAACTGTATGGACTATAGTCACTTCAAATATATATGAACATGAGTAGGACTGAAGTATTTCCATCTTTGATTGCCAATTTGTTGCCACAGAAACCTTAAAATGATGGACATCCTAGATCTAGCACTTAAGCAGGGGCAATGCCTGTTACTTTTTTAGACTGGGAAAAATGTTAGGTTTCTTCTTAATATGTTATGACATATGAACACACTGTTTGAATATCTAATAAAAAGTGACATTATTTAACAGGAACTAAACAGAAATAAATTTAGGTTGTAGAATTAGCAAAAGCAGGGAGGAAAAAGAAATCGTTTTTGAGGAAACTTCATCAGTTCCTGTAAATCTTACAATGTCGTTACCTGGGATAGCAGAATCCTGGATGCAATAAAGAGTAGGTCTGTGAGTTACTGAGTAGCAAAATTCTCTGCTAAATTGCAAGCATGCCATTTTCCAAATGCAGGTGTGCACATCTGGTGGGAAGAAGGCTGGTACGTGCAGCCAATGAGGTGTGCAGTCACATCCTCGTCAGTAAGCAGCATCAGCTTTCACCAATTAACACAGGAACTGACTGGTAAACAACTGAAAAGAGATCTTTTACAAATTTTATTTTTTTTAAATCTGGTTGATTGACATTTTGCAATCTGTTCATTGAGTAAGATCTATTTCGATAGATTTTACTCTTACTGAGAACACTTTTTTCTGAAAAGTTTTGGAAACTGTTGAAGCATTTTGTGTTGTCAGTCTTTTAAGTGAAAACTACACTTTTAAGATCAGTGATGATTTGTCATTTCCGGAGTTAAAGTACCTGAGGAGAAGGAATAGAAAAACATGAAAACCAAAATAAAACATTGCACTTAACCCAATAAAAGTATTTCTAAAACCATTAGCTTGCAAAATATTATACTTGACTTTTCATTTGGATTTGAGACAAGTATTTTTTGAGCTCAGAAGTTTTTCCAGAGACAGAAACAATTTTCCTTCCTATTCTATTCAGAGGGACCAGTCAGAAAAAACACCATTTTCTATTAATATTTTTGTCCCTAGCTTTTTTCTTTCCACATTTCTTCTTTCCTTTTTTTCCCACTTTCTTTCCTTTCCTTTCTTAAAATGCCCTATCTATTGCAAAGCAAAAGAAACTTGAGTCTGGAACCCAAGATTCTTTGCTCTTGCTCTTCTCTTTTCCTCTGTTCATTCAGAAAGAGTAAGAAATGAGCTATATTAAGCTGAAATTTTATTCTGCTGTTCTCTGTTGAACAAAAGATAGTCTACTAAAGCCACTAAATCACAGATAACACTTCTCTGGGCAACATTATTAGGAACTGACAGCTGGAGATAAATGAAGATCTCATCTTTTAAAGAAAAAAGTACATTTAATTTCCTTTGCACATAAAATAGAGCACAGCATTGTGTATCTGAAGATAAAGAGACTCAGTGTATGTTGGGTGCCATCCTTAAGGGGATATAACACTGGGTCTGTGTTTCTGAGCTTACATTTTATAGGGCAAATTCAAATTAATTTAGAAACCACTATTCTTCATTCTTGGTAGACAATGAACTTTAAAAAAGGAGAGTGACATTTTACAGCCAGCTCCATTAGAAAAGAGCAGCTCAGAGACTGACCTGTTACTTTTTGGGAGGAACGCTGGAAGACAGACAGAAAGAGGAGGGAGAATGGATAGCCAGGGCAGAGAGATGGGTTTACCCCTGATCCTGTGTGTGATTAAGCCATATCCTGGGAGTCACTGGGCCTTCTTGAGGTTGATACCATAATGGATTTGGTACTGAGCGCGTGCAATGGAGTGGGTATCAAACGTCAAGGATCTCAACAACTAACCTGAAACAGACATTTTAATAAGTTATGGTCATTTTTTTCCACCGAGATACATCGTCCCAGACTCCCAGTATGCCAGACACTGGCAATGCACAGTACTCCCTTATTTCTGGGGGCTTTTTTGGTGTTTTTTTTTCTTTCTCAAGTGGCCTATGATTATGACACATACACTACTCACATTTGCAATGTATAACCATATTTTACATCTCTTTTCAGTAGCGCTACGAGCTGCTGCCT
>WEIV01004843.1:346052-360198 GCA_013390005.1 Calyptomena viridis
GGGCTGCTCTCACACAAAGATCTGGTCAACATTTTGAGCTGCAGATAGCTGCCACTGGAAACCATTCAGACAGATACCCCTCTCTGTGTGGTGCTATGCTGACCTCTCCCTACTCCTGGAGACAGGTGATACAGATTCCCTCCATTTCTATGTCCTACTGTTCATCTTGGTATGGAAGATCCCAAAGACCACCCTTGTTGGGTTTTTTGAGAGATAAAACATTTTCTCCCCTAGTGTTATAACAGGGATTTTAAAACTGATTTTTCAGCCCATGTACACACAGACACCTAGCCAGACTTCCTACATTTGTAATTTCAGCAACACTGATTAGAAGATCCGGCTTCTTCAGTCCTCTCTTTTACCACTGTAATACTTAATACCTCTCACTAAAGCCTTGTTTTCATTCCCCTCAGACCTATATAAGCCAGTTACCAAAGAGGATGCAAAAATGTCAATCAGTGTCTTAGACTGACACTTGCATTTAATTACCTCTGACACCCTCAAGCCACAGATGTTTAGAATTACAATTCAGGAATTGAATAAAGTTGTCTCCAGGTGCCTTAGAGATAACCAGAAGTGTTATAACTGGCTTTCAAAAGGATAGTTCAAATAAGCAGCCAACTTAAGCATGAGCTCTGAACCAGCTGAAGTTTGTCTCTCCTGCTAGTGTTATGAACTGTAATTCTCCACATTTCTGGAGTGCTTTCTACTCTAGGTTGCACGACAACTTAAGAGACTTAACTGGCTCTCAACATGCCTTTCAAAAGTATTACTTCCAATTCAATGGCTAAGAAAAGCATTACATAGAACATGAAGCCATTGTTCAAGTGCATGGCAATAAAGATGAATTGCTGCAATGGCTCTTCCCATTTTATGAAAAGTACAGCTTCTGTATCAGTTGCTGTTGGTTTGAGGGTTTGTTTTGTTTTGTTTTTTATTCATAAATGAGTCAACAGCATTAAAAATTGGTGAAATTTTATTTTAGTGGACTATCAATACATATGGGCTGTCTTTTAAAAGGGAAGTCAAAGAGAAGGACAAGTCAGAAAGTTTCCCAACTGCATGTCATTATTTCTCAGAGGTGCTACAATAAATCCACCACTTTCCAGAGATGCCACTTCAAAGGTAGTTACAAATATGCCCTCAGAAACTACAGGATTTAGTGCCCATGAAAAAGGGGAGAGTGGGGGGACCCCATAACCACCAAACATTCAACTAAAACTGGGTCCTAAGTTATGACATAAGAAATGTCTATGTAAGTAATTACTTACAACTACATTCAAAATCTGCTGAAATAAGATGACCATTCCCAAAAGAGTCTTTGAAGAACATAAAATTACTAAAAATGCACAAGGTATTTCAATGAGTGTTTTGTTCATCAAGAAAACTGATAAGCTTAAGAGCTTCATGCGAGAGAAATATATTTACTTCTTCTCCAGAAGTCAATTTGAAAAATTGACTGGATGCTTCTTCATTGCACTTTCTTAGCAGAAGGGTCCTGAATGTTGGCATGATGTCCTCTAACAAACATTTAGCACACAAAGACAAGTATAAAAAGACAAGTACAAAAAGACAAGCATTTCAGAAGAATCCACTGAAAGATAAAAAATTTCTGTGCACATGCACAAATATACATGTAATAATGACGCACAAATAAACATGTAAGATGAGCTTTGCCACTCTGTAGTGGTTCAAGAAAATTCTGCTACAATAAACAGCACAGCTCTTAGTGAGGAGGAGTGCTTCCAACTTAAAGTGAGACATTCCAGTGCAGAGGTCCTGCCTACACAAAGGTATTGATAAACTAATCATAAAAATCTAACCACAGACAAACAAATGTTATTTAACCAATTACTACTTGACACTCTGTACATGCCTTTATACAGTCAAGTCCCTGGAAATGAAACTCAAAAGTATTATTTAGGCAAAAACGGACTCACTGTTCTGAACAGCTCATATGCCTGAGAAGTCCTTTTCAAGCTTAAGAACCTGAAGTCATTCAGGGGCTCCCTGAGGCAGCATTTATCTGGTCACACACATCTAGATGACAGCACTGTTGTTCTCATTAGGATGACAACTTCTGGTACTGACAAGTGACTCTTGAAATGTTATTCCTTGCTGAAGCAGTTTTGAGTGTTAAGAGATTGAAAAACAATGGAATATTCTAAGTAGAATAATCAGCTTTTTTTTAATTGAAAATTCACATACACAACCTGGGGTACTCTGTGCAAATGGATGCAGAGCTTCATACAATACAGTGCCCTTTGGACTGATCTCAGTTACTTATATATACACCAGCATGAATTGCTCAGTGCAATTGCACCCATGTCTGTTCCTGACACTATATTAAAAACTAAGTCCAGCCAGAGACTTTTTTTTTTAAAGGCACCAAAGTAGGTTTGCTCAGTCACTCTGTCTTGAGACGGAGAGCCTCCCGCCGTTGCTTCTGAACCGTCCTGGAATCTTCCCACAGACTGGGTCCTCTGATGTTCTCCCAGTTATTTAAGTCAGACTTTTCCAGCTTCTGCAGACAAACAGCAAAAATAACAGTGTCACCTTGACAGATCCATGATTTAAATTACTTCTATCTGCCCTGCATGAGAAGTTCAACAAGAAGGAAAAAACCCTAGTAATTATCCATACAGCTACATAAATTACCAGGATGGGCATACTGCATCTACTTATCAACAGAAAAATAGTATTTAAGGTCAGGAGGTAAAGCGGCATCTGAACACGACTGAAGATATATTGTATTCCCTTTTTCTCCTCTCATGTTGTTTTGCAGATCTGTTCTTCAACTGCAAGTCTGCCCAGTACTGAAGTAGTACAAGTGACAACCACTGGTATGGCTCAAACAGAAGAATAAATTAGTTACCTGAATTAAATATCCTGACAGCACAAATACAAAGCATGCTGGAAATGATTAATTATCTAGCACAAAGAGGGACAGCAACAGTGCAAACCCCTTCAATCCATGGGGTTTTAACTTTCAATGATTGCTGCTTACTACTTTCTCACAGTGCCCAACCATTGCAGATAGGTCTCCTGCTAAGTCATACATGAGATATGCTAAATGATTGAACTCTCAGATACTTAAAAACTATCTACATTTAATTACCTCCTTGCCTATTGCTATCATCCCCATGATCCCCAGAAGTACCAATGACTGCAGTACTTATCTAAACTTGGAGGCACCCAAAAACTAAGAACCTGACCCTCCTGACCTCACCTACCAAGTACTGCAGTTGGTGAATACATACATTGCATCTTCACAGTCCTACTGGCAGAGACACAGAAGTCCCTTCCCAGCAGACACAGACCTCAAGTCTCATAAACCAACTTGTGGAACCATCAGACATGATGGGGAGACTGAGGAGAGGGTCTGCACCACTGCCAGAATCAGGGCTGCTCTACATGCTACTAAACGGAGCAACACTGCATACCATTAATGATACCCACTACAATGGGATGTAAACCTCTGATTTGTGATCAGGGCCTCATTTCAGTAAATGCCGTAAAAATATACTTACCCTGCCCTGAGCCTTTGGTCTAATTTGCCTACTATCAATCATTCAAATAAATGACAAACACATAGGGACTTAAATAATAGTTGCAGAATAATTCAACACCTATAACAGAATAGACCTTCTGCTATTAGTTTATGTTATGTAAAAGTTTCCTGCCACTTCTGCAACTGATGAAATTACAATGAGGTTAGTCAGATACCAAAAGAAATTAGGCAACACTCTACAGAAGATATATGAGAACACATGCACAAACACAGCACTTTCACAAGGTAGGAGCAACTGAATTTTTGTACAGTAGAGTTGGCATAGGTCTTTCTGAAGAATTGTCTTTACTACTTTATACATCTTATGCTTAGCTGGTACTTCATTTCAACTGAAAGGGATCTGAGCTGACATGGAAGGAGAGAGAAGGAGAAAGGTACTCATCATCCCACACAACAGTTACTATCTTCTCTGCAAATTCAGAGTTTAACATCTGATTCTAATGGAAGCTTCAAGGAAACTACACTGAAAATAATATGTGTTTTAATACTGTGTTCAGCTCCCAAAGTCTGAACAAGAATCAACTTTTTAAATAAGTACAACAAAACTTGTGGTATTTAAAGATAGGCTACATAAAAAAGTCTATTAAAAGAGAAATGCATACTGGAGGATCTTTACCAAAAGTTCACATTATTTTGCCCCTGAAACTTCACAAAGGCTTTTCAGAGACAAGGTCTGTCCAAAACAGGAAGCATTTCAAAACTATGCTATCTAAACAAGCCAGTATCAGAAAGTATCTTGGCAGTTTCCAAAAGAAATCATAAAGGTACCTAGAAACACACTGTGATATACTGACAGAATAAAACAACCAAGGGTTATGTACAGTGAATGGCATTTCCTGAAATGACAGGTAAGATCCACTGATCAATTAAAATATAAAGAAATAAAAATTCTAATGCATACATGGAAAAACTATATTTTTATTTTTTATTCTCATTATATTTATGGAGATCATTCACATTTTGTGTCATGTATAAACACTGTGTAATATCTTACTACAATTCAAGAAGAAAGCCGCTTCCTTACTGGCATGGGACAGCATCTGCAAAAATTAGTAGTTTATGGGACAGGTATCAGTCATCAGAAGGCAGAATGATTAGACATTCCAATTTTCTGTACTGATGCTATCAAATTTTGGAATAATAGAGGACTCCTGTTGCATGTGGATGAGCTTAAGAAGAAGTATCACTTCTGAAAGGGGATCTGAAAATCCGTTCTGCAATCCTTTCATACTGTATCGCTATTTTCACAGATACCTATTTGTGCTGTTTTGTCTGGGGGAGAGTTAAATTTTCTTTATACTAGCTAGTATGGGGCTATGTTTTGGATTTGTACTGAAAAAAACATTGGGGGTGTTTTCACTACTGCTGAGCAGTGCCCATACAGTGCTGATCCCAATTCTGCTTCTCATCCCACCTGCCAGTGGGCTGGGGGTACACAAGAGGGGATACAGCTGGGACAGCTGATCCCAACTGACCACAGGGATATCCCATACCATATGGCATCATGCTCAGCATATAAAGTTGGGGTAAGAAGAAGCAACAGGAGGACATTCAGAGTGATGGAGTCTGTCTTTCAAAGCAACCATTACATGTGATGGATCCCTGCTTTCCTGGGGATGGCTCAACACCTGCCTGACCACAGGAAGTGGTGAATGAATTCCTTGTTTTGCTTTGCTTACACCCGTGGCTTTTGTTTTACCTATTAAACTGTCTTTATGTTAATCCATGATTTTTCTCACTTTTACCCTTCCAAGTTTCTCCCCTGTCCCATTGCAGGGGAGTGAGTGAGGAGCTGTGTGGGGCTTAGTTGCTGGCTGGGGTTAAACCAGGACAGTACCTCACATACAACTGAATAAAACCTAACCTTTTTGCTTGGTCATTGACATGAAAATTTGTACAACAGTATCACCCCAGAATAAATGGCTACATTAGATGTAGGCTAGCTAAATTTTAAATTCATCTTAGTGCTGAGAATAAGACCAGATTGACAGTCCTTGTATCGATTACGTGCAGCACAAGCTCCAAAGTCACACAGCTCCTTCAGCTGTGAGCTGTGCAGTGCCTGAGCTGTACAGTGAGAATTTAGGCAAGCAGCTGGTTCTACTCTCAGATGAAGTCAACCTCTTTCATTATATCTGGTTGGGTCTTTTTAATTTCTTTTTTTTCATTTTAGCCACCTGGACTCTGCCTATCTAACTTGCAGCTTTTACTAAATTGGAATTCATATGAACTGGAAGTCTAAAAACCAAAAAGCTTTTTCTCCCAATTCAAATGTACTAAATAGTCAATAATTGAAGACTACAATGAAATGTAATCAGATCAGAGCAGTACCACTTTTCCTGCTTGTCTCAAATAGCCCAAAGGATACTGAAAATTAGCTGTTTGAAGTAAGATCAGTGTAGTCCATTAAATCTAGTGATTCACTCCCTAAATCAGCTAAACTGCCTCTTAAGAGTACAGGACTGACAGAGGCTGTAAATTCAAGAAAAAAAAAGTAGTTATGCAGACAAGCACTGTGAAAAAGAAAAATATGTTCAATTGTTTGCCACATTTGACTTTTAAGACTTCTTTTAAGACTTCTTGTAAGACTGATGGAAAGGTACCAATAAGGACATAAAAGACACTTTCACTTCTTAATTGCTGGTTCAAATGCCTGGCTTAAGTAGAAGTCATAATCCTCTGTCAGCCTTAAAATAAAATAAAATTTAAATAAGAGCTTGAATGCTACTCTTGCAGGAGAGTCTTCATGCCACAATACACAAACTGAAGTTGTAGAAATTCGTTTAGAGCTATTACTGCTCAGGCTGAGTTAATTCAAGGTGGCCACTTGCAAAAAATGTTTGGCTTTAGTCTCAGTTTCTCACATGTGTAAGGAGGGATAAGAGAATCCCGTGTACTTTACAGCTTGATGAAATAAATTCTGTGATGAGCATCACAGAAAGAAATTGCTCTAATTCAGAGACAATTGCTTCCCACCATTATAGTAAGCAAACTCATTTGTAGACAGAAGATGAGCCAGTGAAAAGTATCCCCACAGCTGAAAGAGACAGTGTACCTTCCAACACAGAATATTCTGTGATTCTGTGAAAGAATTAAACCAGTTGAATAGTCTGTTTTTGCAAAGGTGTCAAAACAGCTGGAAGAGACAAAAGGTATATTGAAGAGCTCTATGATGACATATAGATGCAGAGGTACAGAATCAAGGCTAACACTGAATCTGCTGTCTTGTGCATGACTGAAAATCTTAACTTCATCATCACACTGATACAGCCTTACTAGTCTTGTTATGGTTTGACTCTGGCTGATAGGTATCTGTAACATCTTTCTCCCACCACCCCTCCTTCTTTCAAAGATCTCCCTCCTTCCCCCAGCGGCCCAGGAAGACAGGAGTGGGGGGGTTATGGTCAGAGGCTGTTCCTGCCACCAATTTCAAAAGAGAAGCCTGACCTCATGCTTTTCCCGTGGGGGTTTTCTTCCCAAAAACAGTCTGTTACAAACTGCCTTGTGTGTTACTGACAACAGCTTTCCAGGTATTGTTGTCACGTAAGTCACTTCACCATAGGTGCAGCCATTCAGGTGCTGCTTGGCTGCTTCAGTGAAGGTTCTTATGGGCCACCAGTCCTCCCAAGAAATGCTGCTCTGCTGCTCCAGNCATAATTTAATATCTGCAATTAGTGATTTAATATGTGATTTAATAGCCCATTATTACCTATTTAATAATCAGATTAAAATGAAATATTTTTTCAAACCAGAGAATATTTAGTTTTTATGATATTAGTATACAAGCAAGTTAGCAAGAAGCATGCTATGGTCAGAACAAAATTTTTTTTTGTTCATTGAGGGAAGAAATGCATGGGGTGGGGGCAGGAGGTTGCTTCTCTCTTTACTGAAGACTGGCAAAAACCACAATGATGAAACCAACAGAGGTTTTGTTGCTTATTTCAGTGAGATCCACTACCATTCATCTATGGCACAATTAATTAACCTTTAGTGAAGTGGTTTAAGATATTCTTTCCCCACAGGTTATTTTCCCTTTAATTATGACAATTCAACACTATGTGGGGCTGTGCTCCAATTAGAAAAACAAAATCATTTAGGAAAACAAATTCATACTGTTTATGAACATAACCTATGTAAGCATACGACTGTGCAAACACTTGAACTGGCACCGCTGAAGGAATCATGGGGTGGAGAGAGAAGAGAAACATCTTTGAGTGACTATGTTGTAAAAGACGTGTATGAAAGAACTGCACCACCAATTTCTCTGTGCAATGTTTTCCCAATCTGAAGCATGAGATAAGAACTTGCCTCCACCTCAGAGGTGTCATAGAGTTTAATTAATGTTCATAGAGCGCTCTCATAGTTTTGTGTGAAGGTGTTACAGTGATATAAATTGCTTAGTAGACTAAACAATTCTATCACTCAGTTAAAATTGCATGATTACACAGCCCTCAATTTTTAACATAACAGAAAATAACATTAGACAGACAGACTTGCATCAGGAATTAGGCTTTGCTCGAATTACCTTCTAATTTACAAGCAGTTTTCCTTCTTAAAATTAAGGATCTCTTAAAAATCACATTAAATTCAGAGGATAAGCCAGTGCCATTTGTAGATTACACCTGCAGATCGCCCAAGATGGACTTCTCAGTCCAAAAGATTTGCAAGATTTATGGATAAAGTCAAGAGAACTCATGCTTGGATCGTTTACTTTCAATCTATCTTCTCAAGCAAAAATAAAACTCAGAAAGATCCAACATAAATAATAGCATGAGTACAATAGTACAACTTCAAAACCAAACATCTAAAATTCAGCGAATTCCACTTTTAATTAAGAATGAAGAATATTTAGGATGGTTTTCATTTCCCTTGTATATAGAAGTTTTATTAAGCTATGATTATTATGCTCCAGAAAGAGAAGTGCTGCTTACTAAGATTTATCTGTAAATTTACAACTTGGGAGGCCTAGCCAAGTCAACAAGACCAAGGAATTTCCCAAGTCTGACTGCTTGATCTTGCTAACTTTGTATCATACTAAACTTTGTAAAGGTATGTCCTAGTTACTGCAGCCAGAGACAGACTTTTGGGATGTCTGCAGCACTTTTTTCAACTATATAAAGGTGAACTTGACTGAAGGGGATGTGTGATCTTTAAACAGTGCAGGAGACCAGTAAGAGCAAAAAATAACAGTTCTGTTGCTGCTGGGAAGAGCGTACAGATTTCCACAGCATGTCCCTATCAGGAGCCCATAAAACCCTTCCAACATCACAGAAAAAAGGTTTATTTCAAACATCTTCCTAAGAATACGTAGAAGTGTGGACAATTTTTTTACGTTCTGTATATAAAATCTGGCACAGTATGTCCTTCTGATAAAGATAAAAAGGTACTCTAATAAAAAAAGAATGAGGTGCACAAGAATAAAAAAATATTAGACCCATGAGTCACACATGGTGTTTTTTCTTCTGAAGAGATATGAAAAACAAGCTTTTACAGGTTTCTTATGTGAGAGGAAAAAGCTGTGATGAATACCACAGCAAAGGGCCAAGAAATAACCACAACAAGAAATTATCAGTTTCCACTACAAAATTACTAACAGTAATGTATGGGCGTAAGAAAAGAAACAACCAGAGAAGGTTTACAACAACAGTGTCAAATTAAACTTAAGTCCAGGCCATTAAATAACTACTTTACAGTAACCACACCCCTTCAAATCAGCAGTCAACCTTAATAAGCAGTTGATTCTGTTGATTTGGTCAGTTAAATCTTCTGCCTCTCACACGCTTCCCCTCTATACTGGTCTTGGTTCAGGTAACATTCACACAGAGTTAGTGTAGTTTAGGACTTTGGTTTTGTTCTGCTAATGTTCTTCGGTTCTGCTAATGTTCCACTCATATCTTTTCCAGAGCTTGATTATCAATTTATACGCTGGAACGGAATGCTCTTCTCTGTGTAGATTTTGGCTAAATGTTAACAGGGCAACTTCAAACCTTTCAGTCATAAATGATTTGTCAGTAACATCAATGGCTACTTTAGATTTGTGCTGTTGGGCAAATTTCCCACAGGGAAAAAAAAATCCTGCTGTTTCTTCTCTGCAGCTAACATCCCCTGTTTATTTGATGAGGAGAGTAACAGGAGTGTAAGTGTCCTGCTATAGTACCAGTGACAGTAAAGCTACTTGTCACCAATACGGCTGAATGTACAGTACACAAATAAGTTGTGAATAACTGTACCTTTCACTCTGTGAGAACCAACAGGTCTTCAAATCAAATCAGAAAGACTTTCATCTGAGGAAGATCAAGGCATCTATCTAAATTTTTACAGGAATTAAGAAGAAGTTTTAGAAGTTAAGGTCTGGGGTCTTTCTAGAGTTGGAAGTATTTTGGTTTTGAACTGCATTGTGCTTAAAGACTATTTATGTTAAAGCTGTAAGATGGCACAGAGGGACACTGGCTCTCCAATGACTTGAGGGGAAGATGCTACAAACAAGATGGACTATTACATATTGAATTGCCAACAGCATTTCCCTCAGCCTTTGAACTTCTCAGTTACGTCTCCCAGCTATACCTGAGCAAATCTGAAGTCTTACCAGACATAAGATAAAGTCTGGGGGTGAATTTGGGAACTTTTCCATTCAATTTTGAAAAGTTTGATTAATTAGCTAAAAAATATGCAAACCCCATGGTCAGCCTCCACCAGCATCTCGCATCTTATTTTTCTGTATCATCAGTAAGCCTGTTCAGACAGGCAGTGACCCACTCTCTGACAGTAACTTGCTATAGCAGAGTATGTCTTTATAGTATAGTTTGAACATTAAATAACAATAGGTAACAATAATTTGAGAAGCAAGGAACATGTGAGAACTGTGTAACAATCTTTCATGGCATTTCGCATTTAGACTTGGTGGTCCATGTGGGTATCCTCTGGAAGCACACTGGCAGTCACAAAATTTCCCAGATAGTGTTTATGAAATTGGCCAAAATGATAAAAAAGGGGAAAAAAAGAGGGGGGAAAAAAGACAAAAAAAGAAAAACAAAGCAAGCTAAGAAAAACAAACAGGAGGATGTTCTTGGAAAAAGTCATTTTGCCTGGTTGCTGACTCAAGACCTTCTTTTAAAACTATCTGTTTTGTTGTATCCTCTTCAGAGGTAGCCAGTGAGAGGAATGTATACAGCCTCAGCTGTGTAGCTAAATTCCCATACACTGTACAGAAGTTACTTCAGAGCTATTTCTTACCAAAGGTCCAAAAATTCCCCACAGCGGGCCCATTACTATGACAGAAGTGCTTAACATTTCCACCTAGTCAGCTGCATAATAAAATGTTCCCAATACTGCCTGGTAGAAGTTAGAAACATCCCTTAGAACAATATATGAAAGAATTCGACCATCCTGTGTGGATGCAACTCCCTACTCAAACTTTTGGGGTTTTTTGTGAATGAGAGAACACAATAGTGTTGGCTCTAACATGGTAGAAGTTGGTCACTTCCTCTGTGATTAAAAAAAAAAAAAATACAAGAAATGCAAGGATGCATTTTGGAGAGAGCAGAAAGGGTGATGAGATTTTTTTATAACAGCCATTTGTATGTCCCAACCATGTTTGCTGTCTGACTGCACTGTTAATCACCCTACCTTGTTTTCCATCTATGAAAAATCAGTGTCCTCTTTTGAGATAAGAAAAGTGTAAATGCAACACATGAAAGAAACAGCTCACAGTTAAGGAAAATCCTGTGCAAAGAGATGACCAGGAAAGAATTTACAGTAATATTTAATAGACACAAATTTCAGAAATAAGACCAGTAAAAAGCAATACCCTATGAACTTTCCTCTGGAGGCTGAGTGTCTTTTTTCCTGCAAGAAGGCTTTTCCACCAGAACTCTTCCTATGCCATACTCATAAAAAATACCAACTTCCTGTGTTTTACTATGAAAAACTATGAGTATAGTTTATGGTTCAAACATATTGAACTATAGCACACAAAACTTTTGAGATGTCCAGAAGAAAAGTCCAAACCATAGCTTGGCTATGGACTGTGTATCCACTCAGAATAAAATGACTAACACAAAGTATTTTAACAAACACTTTTTCCCATGGCAGTTTCCATTAATGATAAAATAACACCATTTTGTCCTTCTCTACAAAACATTGTGTTGAAGACTCACAGTGAAATAAAAACCATCTAGATCATTTTACATGTGAATAAACTGAAATGCAATCAACTCAGCTTGTCCCAGACACAATCTGGTGGCAGTCAGAATCTAATATGTAACAAGAAAGAAGAGAACATGGAAGAAATGGAGTGGCTAAAGAGGGAAGAACAGTATCTCAACCTCATTTAGTGTCTCAACAGGAGGGATGTTTTTCCAACATCTTTGTCAGCTCTCAAATAGCTCAAGGCATTTAGTCACTACTATCTTCACAGACACTGAAGTAAATCAATTCAATACACTAATCTGTTAATTCTTAAACAACAACAAAATCAGTAATCCTCAGGTACTGATAACAACAAGATACTTGCAGATTTCAACTACTGGCATTCAGGCATTACTTTTCTAGAGTACTTCTATGTCCATACACTTGGATGCATCTATTTGATACCAAAAATTACTATGTCACTACACTGTTACTCCCGGAAAAAAAATTTCATCCATTCTGCTGGCATCACAATCCCTGAAGTTAAGTCAAACGAGCACTAAGTGGCTTGAATCTTTTTAAGAAGAGCTTATTCAAATTCTTCTTTTAAGACAGTAAGTATAGAGGTCATATTCCCAAGAAATCTCTCCATATACTTACTTTTAATTTTTGAATTTTTTGTAAACTACACATTTTAACACTGCAATTACAATACTTTTGCTGTAGTTTTCAGGACAAATGGTTACAAAACTTCTGTCCAGAGCTAATGTTGACCTTTTGTGATTTATCAAATCATAAGGAACAAAACCTGTTCAATATTCGTACGCTAAGTCAAGAAAGCAGCACTCTCTGGTCTGGCCATTCGCAGTCAATTATGCCATGCCGAGTCCAATAGCTTGCAACCAGTTGAAGAAAACTTTAAAATATTTTACAGTTTTGATATTCTGAAAGACAGAGGACCCAGTTTTCTTGCTGTTGCGTTCAAATGATGTTGCCATCTATCCTTACTTCTAATTTTAGTATTTTTTCTGAAATTAAAAAATCTTCAAGAGGTAGCACTTCCTTCTTATGAAGGCAATATTCTTTCTGGTATCTTTAAAGTTATTTAAATATTTATATTTCTTTTAAGGCCTTTTCTCTAGCTCTAAGTTAATAGAGTCAGCCTGTTCTGCAACCTAATCCATACTTAAAGACTTGTGCAAGATATGGATACCAAAAGTAGTGCTGGCATTTCAGTAGCAGCCTCATCAGTGCCACACTCATACATAAAATCACCTATTCCTACAATTCCTGTTTTTATTCATACACTGAATATCACAGTAGAAGATCAAGCTGAATTATTTATTCACTGACTCCTAAATCTTTTCCACAGTTGCTGCTTTACATAACACAGTCCAATCTGGCCTGCCTTTTCAGTTTTTTTAATAGAATCATAGAATTATCAAGGTTGGAAAAGACCTTTGAGGTCATCTGGTCCAACCTAAATAATTCTGGCTACCTTAAAAGGTACTTTGCACATTTAATGGGCCCAGCTTACCAAGGAATATGAACATGTCCCTGCCTTGCCATACTTTTACTACTGCAATACTTTCGTGTCACTTGCACATTAGTAATGATTTTACAATTTCTTTAATATCTTTATACTGAAAAAAAGTACTCAATATTGCCTAGATCCATCTCAAATCTCACAGAACACTTAATAGTATCACCTTCCTGCCCAGTAATGATTCCCAGAGAATCATCA
Organism: Calyptomena viridis; assembly: GCA_013390005.1. NCBI lineage: Eukaryota > Metazoa > Chordata > Aves > Passeriformes > Eurylaimidae > Calyptomena > Calyptomena viridis. Next base: position 359,495 of record WEIV01004843.1, read on the forward strand.
TTTCGAGACTGAAATTTTTAGCAGCCACTGAAGTCTTCCAAGCATATTCTTGGAACTCAGCTATAAACCATCAGAGTCTAGTAGATATTAAATAGCATTTTGTTTGGTTATGAAGGGGGTTGGAAGTACATCCAATTCAAAAATAAAGGGACTTTTTTTCTATTGAAAAAACCCATGTATATTTTTTGAATGTTGCTACTTTGCCAACATGGTTACTCATGATTTTACAACCTCATTATTTTATTCTTGGTTTGCTGCAAAACCATCATCTTACCCATATCCTTGTCAGCTTACTCATTAGACAGCTCTGATGCCCTTAGCATCTTTTGTGAACCTTCTCTGCTTTATAACTTCTCATTTACTGTCTCCACAGCAATCCTTCAGTTTTATTTATTGTGATATTTTTTCCTCTACTTTCAATTGCTATTGGTTCCTAGTGGATATCATCTATTTGATTCAAACTTAAATGATTTTTCCATTGTAAAATGTTATTAAGTTCTTAATGAAGTTTTTATTTTCTAGAAAACCTTTAAACAACAATGCTATATTTTGCAGTCAGATGTAACTGACTGAGGCCAGATTTTTTAGTGCTTACTAGGCCATTAATTTCACAGAAGTACAGAAACTAAGTGCTAGAATAAGGAGAGTTATTTTAAGACTGCATTAAACCAATGAAGGGGAATATACTGTGATTGTTAAACAAC
>WEIV01004844.1:7122-23765 GCA_013390005.1 Calyptomena viridis
GTATTTTTTTGCAGCCACCAGTAAGAGACTGAAATGTTGTTAATGTCCTAAACATTGTCAAAATCATAGAAAGACTTTTTGTCAAGCTTCAAAGAAGGAGCTGCCTGTCTGTGACCCCTGAAACACACATATACCATCACAATCCCCTTCTCTCCTCCCCCAATATGCCTTCTTACTGGAATTTGGACTGTGACAAGAACATAATACTATTGTCCAATTATCTCAGGTCTACAGAGAAGTAATCAAAGCTCAGTGAAGAAGATTGTANTCCTATTTCTTTCTCTCTGCCTCACATTTACTGTTAAATAAAATCCATACTACTGACTTTGGCATATGGCCTGTTTGCACCTTAATTCAGGCAGAAGCATCTCTAATAATTTTAGTAACTGGATCATAACACCAGCCAAAGAACCAGCCAAAGAACCAGCCAAAGACAGCATCAAGGATCGACCTGTCACCTTCAGCTGCACTGTGTCATACACTAAAGTAACAGCCACAATGGGAGCCTGCCCACCTGGAAGACTCCTCTCCTTCCAGTGCAGCATGGCTCTCAAAATGTCACAGCACTCCCCTCCAGTTCCATTAGCTAGTCCTGAAAGAGCTTGAGATTCTGTGACGTGCAAAGTACAGTTTGATTAGTACTAAAATACTTCACACATAATGGCTACCCACAGCACCTGATGCAGAACTCTCATTTTACACAGCCTGTGTTGGTGCCATCCCTCATGAATAAGCATTTAGTCACCCTTTCTCACTCCACATGAGCCGAAATTCCAGGTTACATCACAACTATATTTTTGTAAGATGTCCTCTGTGTAATCTTTTTGATTGGGAAGCTGCTGTAGTGATGAGAATTTTGAAAGAGCATCAACAAATCTGCATGCACTGCTAATTGAGCTGAAAATCGTGGAAGGAAAACCTTGCTGACCTCCTTGAGAAGTAAAGGCAGATGGAAAGCTTGTGAGAGTTTGTAGGACTTATCAAAAGGTTTTTCCATATTTATTCCTTGGGTTGGCTTTTGGAAAAGGAGGAAGGAGGGCTCTTTCTCTTCACAGGAAAAAAAAATCATCTATCACAAAAAGGGAGAATGAGGTATTCAGGGAATATATAGCTTTCCAAATATTTTTAAATGGATGTGATTTTCTAGGTTTCATGATTATTTTATGAAGGGGTAACAAATTGACCCCATGGATTTTATTCTCCCTCACACTTTTCCAGAGGTTACCTGTGCTGATGTTTACAGTTTCCACTTTTCAATTGTAATGCTTTTTCTACATTCCAATTGGTTCTTCAAAAATTTCATGCCACTATTTGCAATTTCCTGTTTAACATATTTGAAGTTTAAGCCATAGCAGTCTCCAGACAAGGGCAGTGCTGAGCAGGCAGCATAACAATGAGGTTTAACTGTTCTTGAATAAAAATAAATAATCACAATTAGGGAAATTATCTGTGTGGCAAAGTATCATGCAGTTCAATAGCAGGGGTCTGCCAAGTACTGTGACTCTTCTGCTGCAAAATTCATAATTAGTTTGTTTTTTTCTATAGAATATTTGTTTGAGTTGTATTCACTCTTGCCAGAACACAAAATTTTCTCTTTCAACACACTTCTCAAGGGAGGTTTTAGGTATCAAGTAACTATGTATCTTCTGAGTTACTGGGGGAAGGGTGTTAGATTTAAGGTTTGGGGTTTTTAAAGAAACCTTGGTGGGATTCTAGCCACTGGTTGCTGAAATAGTATTTGTAAATCTCTCTTACAAGCCCAACTGAAGCATTCATATGCTAATTTCAGACCATGGCTCTGATGCTGTGACAAGCAAGGTTGTAAAATGTAAGTATTGGCCAAGGTCTAAAATGCGAATATTTATGTCAGGTTTTTCCATTATCAAGCGACAGGTACTGTACAGTTACAAGTCTTCTAAAGGTGCCTCACCACCCTTACAGGAGGAACTGAACAGGTTCTCCAGAGGGGTTGTGAACTTCTCATCCCTTGGCAGTGTTCAAGGCCAGGTTGGATGGGGCTCTGAGAACCTGCTCTAGTGGAAGGTGTTCCTGTTGACAGTACAGGGGTTGGAACTAGATGATCTTTAAGGTCCCTTCCAAGGACACTCTACAATGATTCTATGAAAGACGGTTATGTTGTCAAGAAAATAACTTTCAGGAAGTATCATCTCTACATAAATATTCAATCTCCTAATTACCATGCGTGATAATGAAGCAGTCCAAGTAACAGTGTTATAAATTGTCAAGTATGTATACACAGAAAGAGCCACAAATCCTCATTGCTAAGATGCTGCTTTCAGTGAGTTAAGACTTGTTGTTTCTAGGATTAGTGTAAATCCTATACACCAAAAAAGAAAGGAGGCCCAACAAAGAATAGAGTATATTCTTTTGGGGATCAAGTAACTAATTCCATACAAGCAACAAAGATAGATTGGGTTGGTTTTTTTGGGAGGGAGGGAAGATAATATTTCTACATACATAAACACACACACACATATATGAGCAATGAAGACATCTATTTCTCCTCAGCTGGCTTTGTCCCCATCTCAGTTATGAAACTATTTGAAATGCACTAAAGCAGACGGAAGGGCTCCTACTGTCCTCAGCAAATACTGAGTCAAGCCCAGAGTTACCTGCACAGACATCATTAGCCTAAACAGCTCTCGGAATGGCAGCATTGAAATCCCAAGCCTCAGGCCACTTTAAGTCATTTGCTCAGTCAGTATCTACTACTTTTTGACTTTATCAGGTGAACATTTAATAGATATTTCTTTCGGAACTGTGTGCTAAATATGAAACATTGACATACCTAGAGGCTCACAAAAACTCAATCTAACAACCTGGGATTTTTATTATTTCACTTTTTTTTCTGTCCCAAGGCAGAATAGTGCAAACCTTTGAGCATTCCACCTTTCAAAAGACCATAGTGACTCAACACTTAAAAGAGAAATATTAAAGTTTCATTGCACTCTTTGTATTGGTACATAGACTTTATTATATGAGAAGAGGTTAAGTAAGACAAAATCAATAAAATCTGACCACCATTTCACACTCGAGTGGAATTGTAAATGATGGTTACATGCAGTACAGAAGTATATGCAGTCTTTGACCTTTGTTCCTAGGACCATAAACCTTTTCTAGTTATAATGACAAATGCCTTGGAAATTATTCTATTTGGAACAAACACTAACTACAAGGTGATTTGAGCCATCTCTTATTTATGCCTCTTATAAATTTTCTTCAGATTGGAATGCTATAATTAGAAAGCTCCCCTACCTATGATAAGCAGGCAAACAGGTTGACAAAAATAAACGTGACTTAAGAGTAGTGTCTTCCATCTATGAACTAATTAAGTATAGAAAAGACTATTGTCATTCAAACATTTGAAGCAAAAGAGAGAGGGAGAGAGAGAAAGTGTTTCAATTCATCCTATCAGTTTAAAACAACAGCATTATACCATCAGCTGTGCAGAAAGCAATTTTTTCTCTGTTACAGTGTCTGCATTAAAATCTATTGGACCAATTCTCACTAAAGCAGTATCAAGTGAAGTCAATGGAGTGTCACCTTGCAGGAGTAGATACAGATCCATATTTCAAGGTTTGTCTTTGTAAGCCTTGTAGCAACAAAATCATTTTCACTCTGAAATTTACCCATTCTCTTTTTAAGCACAAGGGCTTACTTACCAGCTGTTCCTGCGAAGAGAAAACCATTTTAGCCCAGATAACTCACCTAGCTCTAAACTGCATGTTCTTTTTCTCACAGTAACCCATGGTTTTTACTGATCCTCACAAAATTGGACCTGACTGGACTAGCTATTCTTGTTACAGTATTATCTCTATCAGGCTAACAATGCAAATTAAAAAAATAATAGTAAAAAGGGGAAGTCGCTTTTATAATAAAGTCACTTTAATAATAAAAAAGGGAAGTCACTCACTTTTATTGCACCATTACAGCTGATGTTATGTTACACTTATTTTTAGTCATCCAAAAGACATGTATTGGCTCCTTAACAGTGCTAATAAATTTAGACTTATGTTATGCTTTGCAATGGTTCGCTGTTTGTAAAATATTTCATCAGCAGATGAAAATAGACTTAGAATCTGTTTTCAGTTTTAATTTCTTCCAAGTGCTTAAGTTTGACAATAACAAAATGTCCAAAACTTAGCTCTTCATGTAAATTATATGTGAATTCCCGTATTATATCAGTATAGCATGCAATATATGATAACTACTTTACTACAGATGGCACAGACAGAGTTTATTCTTATAAAGCTCCTTTGAAACAAACTGAGGCCTGTATAAAATAGTGATTCATTAAGATGGCAATTAATTTCAAGAACATATTTTCTATTCCCAGAACTTCCACTGCCATCCTGGCCAAAAGCCTGTATTCTCTGCTTGATATTAGTCAATCTCCAGTTGTTCTCACTGTAATGACCCTTCTGAGAGGCCTGAACAGGAAACCCCTGGTAATAAATTACAGATTTCTACCTCCAGAGCTAAATCAGTAACTTGGTTAGATGTAACAGCTGTAGTTTGTTATCCTTTCTGGAAACATGAGCTCCTTTGTCACTTCTAGAAGGGGATGTGACAGCTGAGAATTATATTACTTTAGTGGATATTTACTTGTATCTTGATCATTCAGAAATAGTTCTCCTCTTAATCACCCAGGCCGTTACAATTTTTTTCATTTCCTTTTTCCATTGCACACTTTTCATTAGAGCTGGTTTTCCCACAAAAAATATATGAGGAAGGGAATTCCTGCATTAGTCTTTTTTAAGGTGACCCTATGCCCTAGCATCTTTCACAAAATATAACACTAGCAAACTAAGCCAGGCTGTGACTTAGCAAAGTTCAGAGATAATTCAGGCAGTGAAATCACAGTGATAGAGTGTCAAATGTTTTCCTCTGCACTATAAAGGAAAACATTCTCTTTGAACTCAGCAAGGACTTTGTAGGACAGGACGATTATTTGAACCAATTTTCAGCACAGTCTTTTCAAACTGTTCTGTGTGTTGGAGGAAAACTGCAGATCCCTTGGATGTAAATTGCAAATTGTTTCCCCTAGTCAGATAAAGGACACACACAAGGTTCTCCTTGTATTTATGTGTCTGGTGGTACTTGAGTCCATGGCAAACACTTAGTCAATAAGAGCAAACATCAATAGCAATAAAAGAGGCTTGTCTTTCCTTTTTCTGCAAAGTCAATGGAATCTGTCTCATGTGATTTACTTGCCCCCTTTTGCAGGTAAAATGGTCCCAGGGCTGGAACGATTCTGTTTGACAGGCACATTTTACAACTATTTAAAAGGCTGTCAATATCATCATCCATCTTCCGCCATCAAGACTGTTGTCTCGCTAATGCTTTCTTGTTTATCACACCTGAATTAACTATATGTATTGCACATAGGGACTTTGTTGATACCACCTTAATTTCTGTATTTCAGAAATTTCATGGTAATTTAGATGCCATTAAAACAACTACATATTTCTAAGATCAACCAGTAAGGATAACCTATCTTCAAGATCTGCATTATCTGCAATGCCCTTTTGTGTTTGTCACTTATTCATTATGGAACTGTTTTTTTCTATAACTTAGCTTTGCTTTAAGAAAGAATGACAGTCTGATAACACTGTGTGGTTAACCAAATATCAAATTCCCTTTCCCAGCTTCAAATTTCAATTTCACTCTTGAAGGAGAGAAACAGAAGAGAATGAAGGGTAGTCAGACCTATCCAATTTCTGTTTGCTTTGTCAGAAAATGTGAAGTGTGTTGTTCTGTGTCACCTTAGCCTGGCCCTTATCCCTAATGACCACTATACCTTCACACATTTGAATGTCTCGAAAAGAATTCACAAAAGGGAATTCTTCTGCAGAACTAAATGGACATTTGTGTGCCATACCCCAGGCATCAGCAAGTAGCTAAACTAAAAGCTCTGTGTGATACATTTTGAAAAGAAAGCATTAGAGCAGCCTAAAACAATACAGCAAAAAATAGGAAAGGAAATCAAGGGGGCCTGTGAAAACAACAAAGCATTTAAGAGACAGTGTTATTGAAAGGACAAAAGGGGGAAAAGAAGATAGGTAGAACAATCAAAAACAGTTGTATAAAAGAAGGCTCAACACACCTGTGAATATGATGACTCACAAACTGTCAATGTGATTCTTATGAATTGCATTGAATTTTGAATGTGTATGGAAACACAGACACAAATTTTGTAGGTGCATATAGCAATAGCACCACAGCAAAATTTTGTTCCAAAATGTTTTTTTACGAAATATGTTATTTACACTAAATGCATGTCTTTTTAAGTTAGAAGCTGAAGGTAAAGCTCTCAGTGTCTATGTCAATATAGCTTTCCTCTTTTGTAATGAACAGATCACATTTGTCACATGCACTCTGACCTCACTGAAACTTTTTCACTTTCTTTGCCTATACAATTGTCCAAGGCTATTGATAGGGCTGTGTTCGCTTTCTGGAATGATTTTTTTATGATATCCTACATCCTTCATTTTACACAGGAACCTGATCAAGTCAGGAATTTTCTTTGTTCTGTGCCACTGCAATGCTTAATTTCCTGCACTGAATCTCAAATAGTTGTATCTGTTTTGTCCATAGAACTGGAAATAAATTTTGATATATTTTAAAGGATAGTAGATCAAAGCCAAAGTTATGGGTCATGATTTCTAGCCTGTCCCAGCTGCAAAGTAAAATGACTTCTCTTGAGATACTGTGACAGTGATTGTTCAGTATCCTATCCAGGATATAAGACAGGATTTTACATTCACTTTAAGGTGGGAGAAATAAAGACATAAAAAATCGCTAGTATAAGATACAGAGGGGGTATCAAGTCATTAATAGATTGCAGTGAAGCTTAAAATTAATCTGCCAGCAAACAAAAAGATATCCAGGGGCTTATTTCTGGATACTGTAAACTCCCTGGTAAATGTGGATTTAATTGATGCTCCGTTCCAACATCAATAGGTGCTGTGGAAGTTTGACAATGTCCCAAAAAGAGCTCTGAAGAGACCCAGAGAGCATGACTAGGCCTTGAACTTCAGAGTATGATACATTACAGCAAGACACTCAACCTCAATAACTGGGCTTACAACAGTTTATTGGTTAAAGTTTTTCATTTTTCAGAAAGAAAAGGATTAGAGATTCTTGTTTAAAACAAAAGCTGACATTGTGCTTTATAGTTATGGCTCCCCAAGGAGAGAGAAACAACTCTACCAGCCAACTGCACAGCCCAAATATGCCAAGTGTGTTGATGTGGACTGCACCTGCACTCACATATTGTGAAAAAAGTCTCTAGTCTCTGTCTATACAATAAAAAAAATTAAAAAATAAATTAAAAAAAAAAAAGAAACCTACCTTATTCACAAAAGTCCTTCCTTATTAATGTGCTCAGTTAAGTCTGTGCTATTCACCTAAAGCTGTATAAGTACACCACAACCACTAGAAATAATGCACCTGCATTTCAATGCCCTATGAAATTTGGGCCTATTATTTAACCTGAAAATGCTTACAGGTTTTGATTACAAAATAATTTTATTTTTCTAATTTTTATTTTTGTTCATTGATATAATTAAAAAAATCAGATTAATGAGTAACAATAACGATTACATGTAGACTTCTCAGAAAGCGTGCATTAGAATTTGAAGTCTAATGTGTGTATATATATGTATATAAACCCTTGTCCAGTCAAGAAATTACTTGAAGCAATATGAAATTTAGTATCACTGACAATCCTGAAAAGCAATTCAGTTTGGGGAAATCATATGTTTTTATAAAGTCCTCCCAGCCTTGGGTTTCTGTCCTGCAGAAAGGCATGTCCAGAAAACACAATACCAGCAATATAACAGTGATGCTTAAAATAAGAGCATTAACTTTAAAATGCTCTAGATACAGAGTATGTTCCAGCAACATACTGTACAATTACAGTTCTAATTACAATTTTACTGACAGTCATGTGATTTATCTGTGACAGGTTTAATGTGTTGATAGATACAACTTTCATCTTCCTGCCAGCTTTGTATGTCAAATCTCAAAAAGAGTCACAGCTCTTAGTTTATTGTTGCATATAAGCTGTTTTTCAGACTTTACTCATTGTATACTAAAAATTCACAGGCTGGCAGACATTTGCAAAATATGTACACAAAGGACTCAGTTGGAGACTGCATTCTGACACAGTTCAGTGTGGGTTTTCTACCTTTTCTCCAAACTAGTTCGTAGTCTAATATAAATTGAAATGTCAATATCTTGTATGACATTTACCTTGGTCTAGCAGGGGATCAAGAATAAAATAATAAAAGGATTTTCTTCCAGTTCAGCCAGACTCTACAGAACCTAGCTTATTTTTTGTCAAGCTTTTTTTTTTAATACAGATTTTACTTATTGTTTGAAAGTGCATTTTTCTAGTTTTTGCCACTATTCCCTGGATCGAGAGGCAGTAGCTGCAGAAACATTGGCATCACAATATTTCTGGTAGCATCTGTACTAAATCACCTCTCCTATGTGGAAAGTCTGAGAGCTAGAATTGTTCAGTCTGAAGAAAAGAAAGCTCAGAGGGATCTGATCACTGTGTAAAGACAACTGGAGGGAGGGTGTAAAGAGGACGGAGACAGGCTCATCTCAGTGGTGCTCAGTGACAGGACTGAAACACACAAGGTTCCTTTTGAGCAGCAGAGAACACTTGTTCACTGTGAAGGTGACAGAGCACTGGCACACATTGTTAGAGAGGTTGTGGGGACTCCCACCTTGGAGATATTCAAAAGCTGGTACCTGAACACGGTCTTGGACAACCGGTTCAGGGTGACACAGATTGAGCAGGGGGGTTGGACCAGACAACCTCCAAAGCTCCCTTCCCACCTCAAATACTTCTATAATTCTGTGATTCTGTGAAATCTGTTAAGATTGACTAGTTTTCATAAGACATCCAAACCAACACCAAAAAAAAAAGTTTTTTAGAGAACCTTTACCTATAGACCTAAATATCCTTAATTGAGTGTGTAAAAGGAAAGAAGAGAAATGAATAGAGAAGGAAAACAAACTCACTGGTTTTTAAGTCACAGTGGAAAAATGCCATATAAAGACAAACAACAACTCCATAAGTTAGAAAAATATACTTTATAATACTATAAAAGTATTTTTCAGCATTCAGAATTTTTTTTCTGGCTCTTAGTAATAAATAGACATCAGTGGATACTAGGAATGTCATTTTATGACTTTCAAGGGCAAAATAAAGATACTTTTACTAAAGAATAAATACCAACAGAAAAAAGTGCCAGCATGAACATTGCCTAGTGCTCAATGATTTAATTTCTAGAAATGTTCTGCATTTAAAATTTCATGCATCTGAAAGATGTTTTGTTTTGTTTAATTACCAGAATGATAATTCATTCTTACAGCATCCTACTAATGATGGAGGATACATCCCCATTTATCCATATCGCTTTGTTAACCATTCCTACAAAGTGACACATTTCAAGAACTGTAATGACCAGTGAGATAGAATACTTATTTTAAATTATTTAAATTACTTACTTAAATTGAATGTAAGTCCTCAGAAAGGCAATCCTGCCTAACTGAAAGCTTGTAGCTGCAAGATGACACTAGGCACACTATTCAGTTATGCTGAACAGCATCTCTTCCTCCTCAGTACACATTTGGAGAACTTATTCTACAGGTTAGGGCAAACTAAACATGTAAAGATGGTTTCAGAGAGTGTCCCGTGGGCTGAAGTTGATAAATAGTGAATTACTTTATGTGGTAATATTTCATTCCTGATCTGTACTGTCTGTAAACCTCTCCTGGTAAATGTGGAGCTTTTACACTCCCTAGGCAATCTGTCTGCTGCTGAGCCCTCTGAACTCACATTTTTCTTGGCAATAGGCAAGCAAATCAATGTGAGTAAAAGCACACATTCCCACCTCTGCCAGGTAAGACTGCAAAACACTTTAGCAGGTCCAAAGAAGCCTCCAAGAGATTTTATTTTTAATACCAATTAGAAAGTTTAGATTTTGGAGAGTGGGAAAAGCAGTGGTACAAGCAAGTAGCAAACTGTAGCTTTTAGGTGCTCAACAGCATTACAGAAGTATAAAGCTGAAAGTTTATGGTGTGTACTAGGCTATCCTATGAGTAAAAATGTTATGCCTTTAAGACACATTTGCAATACAGCATGCTACTAAATAATTTTTAATTTTGTTAGTATCCATAGTCACTCCTATAACAGAATGTATTGTATTTTTCTTATTACTCAGTGGTTGGGCTTTTTCACTGTTCCTTCTATTCTAACCTAATATATCTTGCTAGAGACAGGGTAAATACAGCTAATAGTCTCCAGTCTGAAATCAGAGCAGATTTCCAAGCGAGCTGTGCGCTCTCGCTGCTTTGGAAATGGAGGGCGAAGAGTGACTGTCAGCGGGCAGCGCCCTCTAGCGGTCGTCTGCTGGAATTGGTAGAACTCGGGTACTGCTCTTGTGTTACTTGGTATTTAGTGAAAGAGAGAAGAAAAAACGGTCACAGAATCACAGAATCAACTAGGCTCGAAAAGACCGCTGAGATTATAGAGCCCAACCTTTCATCTAACACCGCCTTGTCAACTAGACCATGGAACTAAGTGCCACGTCCACTCTGGTGACTACATCCCTGGGCAGCCCATACCATTGCCCAATCTCTCTGTAAAGAACTTCTTCCTAATGTTTTACCTAAACCTCCCCTGGCACAATTTAAGACTGTAGCAGTTTTGTATTTCCTTTAATGACAAAATACAAATTGGAAAATTATCCAAAACGTGCCAAAATATTACTTTTCTATGTCCTAATAATCATTCTTCTTGATAAACCTGAGTAACAGCCACGGTAAATGACAGAAACATTTTCAATGTTCATGTTTATTATGACAAGAAGAGGATTTTCACCAAGAAATAATACATGGGACATGCTATTATGGGAGAAAGTTGACAGTAAAAAACTTCATGCTCTGATCTGAATCAAAAGGGCAAAGCTATTCTCAGGGAGGCATAGGCAAGGGCAAATTATCTGGAGGCTGAAGCCATGCAGCTGACAGGGCATTGCTTGGGTTATGTGGCTCCTCAGCAGCTCTTCTTTGGCCTTACTTTCCTGTGCAATAGAGAAAACCGATTCAGTCACAGCCCTGGATAACTACTCAAAGTAACGAGACAGTCTCACAACCTAAAAATGCATAAATACACAAAACATGTATGTATTTCAAACTAACATGTCCATTTAAAATAAAATCGTAGTAAGACTCTACTTACAGGGCATCTGCAGACTGACTGACTGGGAAGGAAAGACTATACTCAGAACATATTGCATCCTTCCTGTGGAAGGACCTCAGTAAGGAAATCAGTCTCAGTTAGGGACTTCTTTAAAATAGATCAAGCAAAACAGACAAGCCCACTCCAGTTTTCCAGATTCTCACACTAACCATGCTCTTCCTTTTACTCTGGTGAGAGCAGCTGATTTCTGATCCAGCTGTATTTAGATCTAACTTGTTTAGTGGTATCAATAATGGGCTGTGAACTAAAGAACAACAACAACAAAAACTAAATTTATCCTTGCCTGGGTTCACAGAATTAAAAATTAAAAACAAAACAAACAAACAAACAAAAAACCCACTGCCAAACAAATAAAAAAAATTAAAAAAAGATTAAAAAATAAAATAAAATAAATTAAAAAAAAAACCTGAAAAGCCTGCCTGAAAAATCTCCACTGAGCTTTTCTGCAAGTTTTGCTGGTCCACATTGTCTGTTTCTCCTGCTATCTCTCCTTTTACTACAAACACTATGCCCCTAATTATCAGCACAAAGCAGTACAGAAATGTAAATGATGCAGTCATTTTAGGAGCAGGAAAGGAAATAGAGCTATATAGGACATCCCAGTTATGGGTGGCCTCTTGAAAAGCCCTGCTTTCACTTATCACAGACAGAATTTGTCACATTAGGGCAATAGTAAAACCCACCAGTGCCAGCAAAATTCAGGAGCCTACATCAGGCTCATCTACATTAAGGCAAGCAGTTTCTGCATTTAAATCAGGAAAAACTCATGAGTTTTTCCCACTGCTACACTCACAGAAATGACCAGAATTTATCAAATTGCATTAATCAGAAAACTTTAGTTCATGCAGAGTACCATGCAATCTTCCTAGAGATTGTGGTGAGTGAAATACCAGTAGCACCAAAATCAGACATAATTCATAGTTGTTTTCTATACTAAAGTTTTATAGAGCAGATAAGATGCCTGTTTGAAAAAGTAAATTGCTCCATCATTCCTCACTCTGTTGTAACATTTATTACACATATAAACCAGTGCAGTATCCTCAAAAAAAACAAATTCTACATAGCGTTATGTTGTATCAACCACTGAATCATTTAGAGCAATAGCATATCTGAAGGCTTATAATAAGGACTTTATGAAACTTAGTATTTATGTTGTTGTTAAAGGACAAAAAGGAAATACCCCACTTATAATGGCTTAACAGTAAGAGAAAATGCTTCCAAACAATCAATCTGGATAATACATTTATCTTTTTAAAAATGCATACTGGGTTCTACAAATATTATACAACCTTTTTCTTTTGCATGGCATATATTTTTGAAGATAAAAGTAATACATTATATGAATTAACAAACTTGTGAAGCCTGATATATCATAATTCCCAAAACTGAAGAAGCAAACTGAAACAACCCTATATATTCCACTTTCTAGAGCATATTTTTAGGTTTGTATAAATGCAAAGATGAGAAGTCTAACTCTTTAAATATGACTCATAATTTTGGTATACATTGCACCGTTCTTGCTCATTTATGCATCTTTTCCAGTCATCTTAAGAAAATTTTCAAAATTAATCTGAGTGTTTACACAATTCCAGTCCCATTACATTTATTATGAGTAAGTTTTTGTAATCTTTATTGTGTGATTTTTCTCTTATACTACTGCTTTCTCTTTGAAGATGATTAAAGAGGAAGTTCCTCCTGCAGTTTCCTCTGGAGACTTCTGCAGCTGGGTGTGGTGAGTTTATTCATCACCAAATGGCAAAAAAATATAATACGTTACACAGTATGACAAAGATACTAAACTCTTAAAAGACTAGTTTATAAGTGAAACTATAAAGCTTCAGTTTGTAAGTGCCAGTGTTGATTGCCACAGTTGTTAATGAGACATGGATGTGTGTTTCTTTTGTAAAGCCTTGAAGATGTCAGACGTAATAGTAAATACTTGTTATCTCCACAGATGGATTTCATCAGCTACAGAGATTGGCTAACTATGGACATTGGTTTGCTTAAGAACAGTGTTCTCAAAAACTAATTGAAATCAACCCAGGAAGTCATCAAGAGATCACATGCAAAAACCCACAGGTCACAAGAATTTGGCTGAAAGCAGGAAAAATTATCAAAGGCATCTTGTATTCCTCTAATCACTACAAATTTTGTCTGTGCAATCTGTATTTTACATGTATGTTCACTTCACATAAAGACACCTTTTCCTTCTCATTTACTGTTTCAGTACACTGGTATTCAAACTAATGATATATTCTCTAGCAAAGAAAGGAGACCACTGTAAAAGGACTTTTTGGTCTGCTTCTCATTGTTAGTCAGTAGAATGCCAGAAAATAAAATGTTTATATTAATTGTGACTTTCTTACTGAAAATCTATGTAAGTGAGCTCCGAGACATCTCAAAAGATTCTTGATAAGACCGTTTATAGAATTGTAGTCTCTGTGTCTTCCCTTCACTTCTCCATGAAAACTCATGTCCTGTGCTGCAAGGCAGTTGAAACAAATGAGTTCTTGCATGCTCTGGCATGGGCACAATTTTTGTTTAAACTTATCACAGTGATAAGGTGATTATGTGTGTTGATTTCTGCCTTATATTACAGCATAACAGAGTAGAAGAACATTTTGGAAAATTTTTTCAATCTGATGCCAACCAAGTTCAAAATCTGACAAGCAATTACTTTGAGGTGACAAAAGTAAACAAAGAAACAGGAATTTGTCATGCTTTGTTATACATCTTTAAGCACATGAATTTGCAATATAATATGGGCTTCAAAATCTTGCTCTAAAACATTTTTTATTTCCACTACTGGCTTAAGTCCTGCTTAACTGGCTGCTTCTTACAGGCTAACTTTCATGTCTGAACAGAAACTCAATCTCAGATCTGAAAATTCATCTGAAAGAAAAGTTTAGTAACCCACCAGTATTTCAAGGGAGTGGGAAATCAAAAATATTCAACATCCTTGAAGAGAAACTTCAATCAGGTATGGTTATATCCTCTAAAAACACAGTAGCACAGGCATACAGTGGATTCCAGGGATCTAAAGCATGAGGAGGAATCCTGTTCCTTTTCTAAAAACAGTCCTTTTTGAGCAGATAGACCACATTTTGTATTCCATCTATCACATGAAACAGTTGAGGTACATAAAAATGGAGGGTTTGCTAGTATGTTCCTTCACATCTGTGTATTAGAAGTCTGTACAAAATACGTGTTGTTTAATGTAACTGTCATTTTCCTGGGTTGAAGTATACAACTTTATGCTCTGTGTTAGATTGTTAGCAAAAGAAATATTTCTGCCATTAGTAAAATAAAGATTCTCTAGACACAGAAATGTGAGTAGACTGGTCCAGAGTACCTAAGAAATAAGAGAAAATGATTGTTCTAATTGTGTTGAGCATGGAGAGGAGGATTGGAGTAGTCAAATTTTCATAGAAACCTGTGCCATGACGCTAAGCAGTCAGAAGCAGAATGTGTCGTCTGCTGCTTCTGCTTTTTCTCATTGTTCGCAAAAGCTAACAGAAATCTATCAAAAAAGATGAATGTAACAGAGTTTAAAAGTAACAAAGCAAGTGTAGCCTGGGAAAGTACAGTATGTGGAGGGGAAGAGACACATAATACATCTTCAGGCTTGGGCACCTTCCCATCAATAAGTCAAGTCTATTATCACTTTGTCACGGGTATGTCAAGAATACAGTGTCTTTAGACCTCTTTAACCTATACAAACAAAAGAGATAATGTAAAATAAACATAACATATTATGCCTTGCTAGTTACAGTTATACCTGAATTCAGTGATGACCCCAATGGGATTCCACTCCTGCATGGAGTTTGGTGAATCTGTTGCCACAAACTCAGAGCTCTTAGGACTTTCTTCTCCATCCGTTCATACCTGGAATGACAGTTCAAAAAGCATTGTTCAAAGGGATTGTTTGTCTGGTAGGAAAAAATTTTAAAAGACCACAGATAAAAAAGAATTATGGTATGAGAGATAAAAATAATTATGGTCAATTTAAAATCACTTAACTCAAGGCAGCTAGTTATTTTCTTTTAAAATGCTATTTTTCCTACTGTTTCTTACCAGGCTAACTGTGTGAAAGAGTTACATTTCTGGCCTATTGCAGTTGGTACTTGCTGTCAGTATAGATAGACTGGATTAATTTCCAGAGATCATCTGTGACTTTCCAAACAGAAATACAGCAAATAATACCATTTGCTTTCTGCTTAGTTTTTTTCCTCAGCTGTGAAAATTACATTTTCTTGGAACATTATTGTTCAGATTCTGAAGTCAACATGATTTCTAAGGCCCCGATGAATATCATTTAGTCCAGTGGGTTTCCACATAGGAGATTCAGATGGGTGCTGTACTATATACTTCGAAACAACTAATAATGTGTAAGGAAAAATAAAAAATGTAATAGACCAGATCATTTGACACCAAATTGTTTCTACATGCAAAGATTTATGAAACTACTTGCTGTTACATTTTAAAGATATGTCAACCAGAATTTGCAGAAATGCTATTGCATTGCAGTGAAGAACCTGTACTTTTGGCACATTGCAGCATACTTCTCTACTGGATCACAGCTCGTGCACACATTCGTAAGAAGGAACTCTTAGTTCTGACAACTGTTTTGATAAGCCTTTTCTCATGATAATGAGTAAAAAATGCTTCCACCTCTACAGTTAAGGGAAGTATCTTGGTTTAGGTGCTGGATCAGGTAGTAGTTTGATTCATTCAAATGTCGTTTTATCTTCAATTTCAAGTGAACACAGTGATTAAATGCTTTCACTGCATATTCTCTTTTTACAGAAGATAAATACTCCTGTTATAAGAGAAGCTCCTTTCAGCATCTTCAGAAGCAACCTAGGGAGAAAATAATATAACATCTTTTTTCCTTCACAGCTTGCTTAGGTATTTTGGGTGTGTTGCTGAAGTTGCTTATGACTGTGACTTCTTTCAATGCATAGTGTTTCATACTACAACTTCTTTTTAAATTACGTCTCATTTGCTGCCAATTTGGACATTCACATTGATGATTCAGACATTCACCTGAACATCCTTCAGGAAGTAGAAAATCACAAGTGTTCCGAGTTGTACAGAATAGGGTTACAAAGAAATCAATCACAGATCCATGCAAAGGTGGGTCATTGCCTGCCACACTTATAGCAGCATATTGTGACACAGAGGAAATGGTGCTTAAAGTCATTTTAAGCATTACAGTTAATGGGATTTGTCATAATACATTTCATCAGAAATTTCAGAATGTGATGTTGCTGTATTGACTACATTTTAACCACTAAAGTCAAATGTTAGCCCTTCATCTGCAATCAAACAAATTACTATG